>AP025044.1:38521960-38536658 GCA_036186865.1 Eustoma russellianum
AAAAAAAAAGAATAGAAAAAGAAGAGGAAGAAAGTTTGGTTCAACTCAACTCCGATTTCAACTATGGTATAGTATAATCTAAGCAATGTAAGTAACCTTGGTGTTTTTACTATGATTTTGATAACTATATTTTATATTTCGATAGTAACTTGGATCATGCATTAGTATCTTTGAATTGCATGGATGAATTTTATGCACGTGTGTGCCATTTGTGTATATATGTATGACGTGTGTTAGGATGGTATGTTGTATATTGGATTATAATTCTTGTATATATATGTGTCGCTTCTAGATATATATATATATACATATACATACTTGAGGATAAATTTGTATAAGAGGAAAAAGAAAACACTGGCTGGAAGTATATGTAAATTGTTGGGTGTTTAGTTTGGTCATTTGCAATTGGGGTGCTAGGGGATTAGGCGTTGACTGTTAGAGGGGCTAAGGGAGAGTGCTTTTGGCTGGGAATTTCTTAGATGTTTATAGTAAGTGTTGTGTGCATATTTACATAATTAGAATCAGTGTCCGAACAGGCCTGGGGATAAATTCCATTTAAATTTATGTGTTTATTTTGGTATAAACTTTTGGATCATACATATTCACAATTGGTTGCATATGAATATGAACCTAATCATATGTATGTATGTGTGACGACGGTGTGTGCATATGAGATAAACAAATTTATTTTATTAGTCAAAAGAGGCCTATGGCCGATACCTTCAAGTTGAAATTTACAAATTGAAGAATTCAATCCATGCTCAATTTCTCAAATTCTCAGTTAGCGTGTGAATTCATTTCGGCAGATGATATGGTACTTTCTTTTGTGTAGTTTGATATGACAAATAGGAAAAATAATAGAAAATATGAACTAATTGTTTTAAGTAAGTCAAATTAACCTTTATTATTAGGTTTTGATTTTTATACTACAATTGTTTAGATTCGAGCCTAGAAGAGAAGGAACAGATCAGAGGTAAGTGGTCTACCTGTACTCGTTATACTGTCATGCAACAGAGGTAAGTGGTCTACCTGTACTCGTTATGTTGTCATGCATCAGAGGTAAGTGGTCTACCTATACTCGTTATGTTGTCATGCATCAGAGGTAAGTGATTTATTTGTGCTCGTTATATTGTCATACGTCAGGGATAAGCGGTTTATCTATGCTGTTATGTTTGTCATGCATTAGTGTACTGTTCGTTGTATATATGTATATGGATGTGTGAGGGTATACATGCACGTATTTATGCACGTGTATGGGCGCGGGTATATATAGGAGCATGTATACACCAGATTGTGTGTGAAGCATTCATGGCACGTGCATTGCATTGCATCCCTTCGAGGCGCTGACTCCACGTTACGGAGCGTGTGTGCGGTGACTCCACGTTACGGAGCGTGTGTTCGCTGACTCCACGTTACGGAGCGTGTGGCCCTATGAGGCGTGTGGTCCTATGGGACGTGTGGCCCTATGAGGCGTGTGGTCCTACGGGACGTGTGGTCCTATGAGGCATGTGGCCCGACGGGGCGTGTGGCTTGACGAGGCGTGTGGTAGGATCACCTCGAGGTTCATGCATTGCACGATAGAGATATGAGCATCGTGCGTGACATGAATTTTGTTGCGTGTGACACGTAGAAGAAGACATGCATCACGAAGTTGCGCATTATTATGTGGAGTGACCTACTTTTACAGTTTAATTATTCCATGACGTGTATTGTTCTCTTCTTTGTTTATGTGATTATGTGTTTGTTGTGTATGTTACATTTGAGAAAAGCATACGTCACAGTAATGTAGATTGAATGATGGATCTTATTTGACTATTCTCGATGTGTCAGCTGTTAAAGATATTCGAATGAATGTAATTGAGTAGTAGAGACATGTATGTTGGTTGTATTGTATTTGTGTTTGCTTCTGCATGTATGATTTCTATAACAAGTATATGTAGGTTGCTTACTGAGCCCGTTGATTTTGGCTCACACCACCACTCACCAGTTTTGCAGGTAGAAGAAGTTAGGGGATGCTTACACAGGAGTTGGTATACCTTGGATGATCGGGGTTGGAGATTTCGAGACTAAGGATATTCGAATGAGACTTCCGAGGATTTAGTTGAGACAGTTATTTCGATATTCGAGGTTACGTATTTTGGAGATTAGTGTTTATCTACATCTGACCAGTGTATCGATTTGCGTTAGCCTAGACATTGTATTAATATGATGATTATTTTATTCGAGAGTTTTAGTTTATGACTTCCGCTAACATCGATTTACGTTATTATGATGACGTGTAACTGAATTGTATCGACGCCTTATATTCTCCTTAGTGAGATACGGCGGGTGAGCCGTTTCGAGTACTAGGACTCGGGACGGGTCGCTACACAAGCCCCCTTGTGTCTTAGGGCAACATATTCTCTCCCAAGATATCCAATGCAATTGGCGGGTCTGTTCCATTTCTCCCCAAAAGAAGCGTCGAGCCAACTTCTCAATCTCATCAATCAAGGTAGCAGGTAAACATGTTGTTTGCATTGCATAATTAGGCATAGCTAACAGCTGGATCAAAATACACCTACCTGCCTGTGATAATAATTTGGCTTGCCATAAGGAAAGTCAACCACGAACCTTATCAACAATATAATTATATGTCAGTCGACCACGCCTCCCATAAAGTAACGGCATACCTAGGTACGTACCAAAATCAGCAGCCCGAGATATGCCCCACCGAGTGAATACATCAGGACTAAATGTAGCGGACACATTCTTTGAGATAAGAACTTGTGATTTACGGACACTAACACTTTGACCAGAAACTTTGCAAAAGTCCATTACTATTTCCTCCATTACCTGCGCCTGGTTATCTGTAGCATCTCCAAACAATAATAAGTCATCCGCAAAAAATAAGTGGGAGATGCGAGGTCCGAGCCGAGATGTAGGTATAGGAGACCAATGTATTGTAGTCACGGCATGCTCTATCTTTAAACTTAAGACTTTCATACATAACAAAAAAAGATAAGGAGCGAGGGGGTCACCTTGACGAATTTCGCGTTGTGGTTGAAATGGTGTTAGACAACAGCCATTCCAAATCACAGAAAGTGTAGCAGAAGTAATGGTAAACATAATGATTCTAGTCATTTCCTCACTGAACCCAACTGTAAGGAGCAGCTTATTTAAAAAAGACCATTGTATCTTGTCATAGGCCTTCTCCAAGTCAAGTTTGAGGGACATAAAAGCTTTGCGCCCCTGCTTGATCCGCATTGTGTGCATAAGTTCTTGAGCGATAATAATATTATCTGCTGCTTGACAGCCCAGGATGAACGCACACTGGGTTGGCGAAATGATTTTGCTAATGATAGGCTTAATGCGATTGGCGATGATTTTGCTGATAATCTTAAAAACCACATTCGTGAGTGCTATAGGTCAAAATTGCGAAGCATTCTCCGGGGGTGTTGCCTTTGGGATAAGCGTTATGAGAGTGTTATTCATATCCATAGGAAAACAACCATTCTTAAAGGCCTCAAGTACAAAAGATATGACCGAATTTTTTACAACATCCCAGTTCCGTTGATAGAATATTAGTGGAAGTTCATCCAGTCCGTGAGCTTTGTAGGCGCCCATTTGAAATAGTGCCTCCTCAATTTCCTGTACACCTACCGGCATATTTAGCCATCGACGATCACCCTCGGCAAATGACTTAATATGTATATCATTCCCGTCAATCTCGGTTGTTGCAGTACAAGAAAAGAGAGCCTTGTAATGTTGTAATACTTGATGTTCAATTGCTTGTGGTTCTGTGAGCCATTGTCCATTGTCGTCCTTGAGCTAAGTGATCAATTGAGCACGACGTCGCCAGGCCATGGTGAGATGGAAATAACGGTTGTTTTGCTCCCCACCAGATAGCCATTGCAGTTGATGCTTTTGCGACCAGTATGTCTCCTCCTGCCGTGAAATATCATCATACTCCTCCCTTAGCTCATTATTAAGCTTTGATAATAAGATAGATGGATGTCAATCCAACGCACGTTGGATGCCTTGTAGACGTTCCAAACATCTTTTCCTGCGCGATGCAAGACATCCGAGCACGTCCTTGCTCCATTGGCTCATGCGATCTGAGAACAATCATACTGTTTTGGAGAAATCACCCGCATGTTCAAGCCAAGCCAATCGCATAAAGGATGGAAACAATTTATGCTCCATCCAGCACGTTTGGAATTTAAACGAACATTCGGTTGGAGATCTCGGTGGTGTAGCATCCGTGGATAATAAAAGAGGGCTATGATCTGAATGTGTACGAGGTAAATGCCGAAGTGTAAATGTATGATAGCGTAAGTACCAATCAGCATTTGCCCATGCTTGATCCAGCCTTTGCTCAATTAAATGATGCCCGGATGGTCCATTAGACCATGGATATCGCGGTCCTGAGAAGTCAAGTGGCAGCAAAGGGCAATTTTCAACCATATCCTTCATCCTTTTGGCACCACGCCCACGCACAGGGCGACCACCTTGTTTGTCCGCTTGACATGTTACTTGATTAAAATCATCAATCAGAAGTCATGGCATATCGATGTAAGGTGTCATATGTTCAACATATTCATAGAGACTCTCACGTAAGACATCTGTGGGAGAAGCATACACCAATGACAATATCCAGGAAAGGGAAGATCCATCCAGTACACCAACATTAAGAATTTGGGCCGTGTAGGACAAGATTTTGATGTTGACAGATGAGGCATCCCATAAGCACCATAACCCACCTGCAAAAGCGCAAGATTTGACTGCTGCAATGTTCGTAAGATGTGTACGGCGTAAAATAGAGTTGGCCCTTGAACTGGATACTCTGGTTTCCATCAGGAAAAGTACATTCGGCATATGATCATGAACTAGTCGAATTATTTGACGAGCTGTGCTGGGGAACCCGCACCTCTGCAAATTCCAAGAAAGGACTTTCATAGGAAACATATGAAATTATTCCACAGGCGGCTGACCAGTGTCCTGGTCAGGTACCTGCAGAATACTAAAATCCATTTTGGATGCCTCCGGACCACTGGCATGGGAATCATCTACCTGTAGCAATGAACACTTGTCTCCATCAGGTGGTTTGCATTTTGTATGGTCTCCAAGCGCTAAAAACGGTATAATTTCATCAGCTTTCGACAAGAGTAACTCCCTCACAATATCGGTTCTGCATTCATGGAATTGACGTTTGTTATGTCATGCAAAGGTTGGGCCGGTTGGCTATGGAGAACAGATGGTCGATAGAATAAGGTAGGTGCGGATGTCGGTACGGTACATGCAGTAGGTTTTGCAGTGGTCATAGCAGACACGCGCGGGGGCTGGATCTTCACTTTGCTAGTGTCCCTTATCTGAATACCCTTCATCTTACATTCCTTGGCTTTAGTGACTTGTTCCTTTGAAGACATACGGAAGTTGACAGATGGGCCTGAGTCTTTAATGGCTTGAAGGTTTGTTTCGAGTGAAGTAGTCACCGTCCTTGCAGTTTCTTCTGCAGGTTCATCACCAAGGGGTGCATATCTAGTGCCTCTGCCTGAGATACTTTGATCACTGCCCGTTGCTTTGGTCTGGGGCCTTTGATTATTGAAGCTAGTGTTACCTGCATGGGTCCCAGACGACACTTGTGGCTCGCGTCGTGCATTAGGTCGCACAATCATCCAAGGACCAAAGGGATCAGTCGGAATCTGTGGACTAGGAGCACTAGTAGATGGAGGTACGTCGGCGGCAGGCTCCGGTGGCTGCTTCGTCGGACAATGTTCGGATCGGTGACCGTACTTGCCACAAGAAAAACATATTTGATGCAAGCTTTCATATTCCACTTGAAAGTGGATACCATTTAGTACAATGCCTGAAACAAGCGGTTTCTGTAGGTCGATTTTGACACAAACACGGGCATATTTTCCTCTTGAAGCAGTCATAGTCTGCATATCAATTTTTGCTGCTTTGCCCAGTTGGTTCCCAATTTGCATTAAAATTTCTTCATTGAAAAACTCCAGGGGAAGACGAGGTATTCTTATCCAAACTAGAGTAGATGAGATCTTATCATTAGATGGTAAGAATCCTGGACGAAACTTAGAAACCGTCAAGTAATGGCCTTGAATCGTCCAAGGGCCGTTCTCAAGCACATATATGTAGTCTTCTTTTGAGAAGAATCTTACTACATAGAAGCCTTCTTCAATATCCACTATGTCCAAGCGGCGATTTTGAGTCCACATATCCGTTAAACGTTGAGAAAGGACTCGATAGGATACATTGCGCCCCAGAAGTTTGACAACCAAAGCCCTAATCCAAGGACGCCAGAGTTGCATACGCTCCTCAGTTGAGATTTCGATTGATACCTTACAACATCCAGTGCTAACATCTTCAGTGACAGTATTATCCTTCATCATCTGAGCATGCATAGAGGGATCATCATCTTCCTCGCCTAAGCCAGTATATAAGTCATTCCGCTCAAATGGATTGGCAGGACCAGTATTGCGAAGCAGATCAGCCCATGCCTGCCCAGACTGCATTTCTTGATTACGGAGTGATGGTGGATCCCTACTCACTTGTTTATATTTTTTAACGCTGCGATGGATTAGATCAACCTCTTCGGTACTCTTCTCCATAGGGGTATCATCCATATTACCGACGACAGTGGCGCCGGAAACCGCCAGCACAGGTGCTGTTACGGTAGCAGGGGAGTTAGACGAAACGGTTTGTTAAAGCTGAGTTCGATTATGTGTGATATGGTTGTAAAAGCAATGTGTATCGTATAATCTTGGGTACGATACTAAAGTTTACTGTGGCTTTACTATTTAATTCGCACAAGTGTTTTTGGTTTATTAATTTTGAATGAACTTCGAATTACTTGTATATAAATGTTTTGGTTTATTAATTTTGAATGAACTTCGAATTACTTGTATATAAATGTGATATTAAATTTTAAAGAAAATGTGGAAATAGTCCTGCTGGTAAGATTTGCATTATTTCTTATGCAAATGTATGGGTTCAGATCTCTTCACCGCCACTCCCTCACCGCACGCGTCACTGCGTGACACATGGCAGCAGAAGAGGATAGTGAGGCTGGATGAGGGTTACCCTCATCTATCCTCACCACACCCCCCTACTGCTACATGTCGCGTTGTGGGGAGCACGGTGAGTCACCGCGGGGTGAGGAGATCCCATCCGCAAATGTATGGGCTTCTATATGCATTTCATTGCGTTTGATTAGCAAAGTGTTTCCGTTGAAACCAACCATATTAACATAGATTCCGAAAAAAATTCTTTGCCCTTTGTTCTTTTATTTCGTAACACTTTGACCTTTCAGCTTTTAAAAATCATATAGCTCATTTTCTGTACAGTAGACTTCTGCGTTTGCGTATGATTCGCGGAGGGGTGAGATGGATCTTCAACAGTATCGAGCCGTAGAAACAGTCTTTTACACAAAGTGTAAGATAAGGCTAGAATGTTTTCGGTGCATTAGACTTCTGCGTTTGTGCAGGATTTAAAGAAGAACGAGATGGCTCATCAACGGGTTCGAGCCGCAGCAAAAGCATATTGCACAAAGTGTAGAATATGCGATTGAAAGACAAGTATTGTCTTTTTATTTTTTTTATAAAAAATATAAAAAAATGATTTTTCTTTGTTCTTCCTTTTTCTCCTTTTCTTTTCAATTCTTCTCTTCACCAGAAAACCATCAAGCCTCCAAACCATCAGCCACATCAGTGTCAGAAGCCTTTAGCTACTAACCTTGTTTTATATTTATTTATGGTTCTATTATTGTTATACTTGACTGTAAAAATCTATCTGCATCCTACTAGTTTTATACTGGCTGAGGTGGGAGTCAGTTATCACGTTTGATTCCTTATTAAGGCATTCATTTCTTCATTTATTGCTCTCTGCCATTCAGGTCGGCTTAGTGCTTCTTCTATGGTTTTGGGGATAATCTTATCATCAAGTGAGCACACAAATGTTCTAAAGTTAGGATTCAACTTATTATAGGATATATATTCTTCTATGGGGTATTTAGTACAAACAGGATCCCTAGTGCATTCCCAAGTTCCTTTCTTTAATGCAATTAGTCTATTGTCTATTTGGGTTTCATGGTCATACTCATTTTTTTCTTCTACTGGGTCTTCGATTGTTGGCTGTTACTGGGTCTTCGATTGTTGGCTGCATTTGTTCAGCTTGGCTACTGTTTTGCCATGTTGCCACGTGAGAGCGGGTATTGTATTGAGAATATTGCCCCACATGTCCACTTTGAGAAAAATATACGGGTTACATTTATTGTCTCCCCTCACCAAGTCCAGATGTTCATGTCTTGCTTGTACTTTGTGAGTGAAGACGGATTCTAAGACGCGTGTGTATGTCAAGTCATGTTACCACGTAAGGACAGATATTGAGAATATAGTCCCCACATCGCTCACTTTAAAAAAAAATAGATGAGTTATATGATAATAAAATGTCATTACCCATTGCTTTAATGTTTTGAATATATATTGATCTCACCTTTTAACACCATAAAACGTCTATCTGTTTCCACGATGTATTGGCATATGCGACATTTTCCATCCGCAACCTTTCTCCAAATTATTGGTTTGGAAATTGATTAATTAATAAATGTAAGTGACCAAACATCATGATTTGAGTGTTCATCGCCTTTGGATCCTCACAAAGCTTTTCTTAACAGAACTTTGACCAAATTCATCGAAAGCTGAAGCTCCCACCAGTATCCCTAACCCCAGCCCCCTCCATGTGGAAATAAAATCACAACCGAGCTGAACTGAAGTGCCGAGTTGAACTCAAGTTAGTTAACCTGATCTAAGCAACCAAAGTGTGTTATCAAAAATATGAAGGAAACAAGACAAACAACAAGAGAGCAAGTAGAATGTAACTTGGCTTGAGGCGTGCAAGACACACTTTCCGTAAGGAATATTTGCCCCCACTAGATGCTGCAGGGTTATAGGCAAACTTCCTCCTAGGATACAACAGCCAATAATCTCTAATCCTCAGCAAATAGGATTGAGAAACAATGAACTTTCTGAAAACAAGAGTGTTCTTGAGCAAGAAGAAGAATATGGAATGCTTGATTGTTTTATGTTCCAAGATCATCTTCCTAATGGGTTATAATAGCCTATTTATAGGCTCTCAAACTCCAGGAAGTCGTTGGAGGAGGTTGCATGGCGATTGGACATGTCTTTTGGTGCAAAAGATGTGAGTTTCCATGAAAAAACACGTCTGTCAGGACATCGATCGATGGATGTGATCGATCGATGTCCTCAGTTCAACATCGAACCCTGCACTCTGGACATCGATCGATCGATGTATGTGACATCGATCGATCGATGTCATCGATCGATGTCCTCAGTTCATACATCGATCTCATCCAGGACACATCGATCGATCGATGTCATCTACATCGATCGATCGATGTCATCGATCTATGTCCGGCAGAATACTCAACTTCATTTTCAAGCCACATAGATCTATCCATTTGATACATGGATCGATCCAAGTCATGGGTCAAGCTATTCTTGCTTATTCCAACGCCATTTCACCTCCATCTTTGATCTCAAACATTCATTCTTCGTTCCATTGCCTTTACAAACTATTATAACAATCCCCCACTTAGTTTGTAAAGCAACTTATGACATTTCATGCATTTAAGAAGTATCTTTCGATTTGAACCTCTTATTAGTATAACATCTCAAAGTTCTAACGAAATCATGATAGCTAAAAAGCCTTGAATCAGATTCCTATGTGCTAGAACCGGAAACATTATACACATGAAACCACACTCTCAATCGAAGTCCATTTTAAACCGCACTTTATGGCCTTGTGCTACCCCTAGTATTCATGAACATTTCAAGATCATTGCTTGTCGAAGCGGCACCACTTCCCATGTTCATATAGGTGAAGATTAAGATAATTCCTCTTAATCCTTCATTAAGAGTGCAATGAACACTCACCCTCCTTTAACACTAACATTCCAATTCTTTAAAGATCAATATCATGCGGCTTGATTCTTTAAAGATCAATCGTAGTGCTTTAATACCTCACTTTGTGACTTGTTGTTACCCATTGAACCTTTTGGCTAGTGGTATGCTAGACAAGGTCGGGTTTCTATCACAAGTGAACTTATCCCATACGTCTCAATCCCATCCCTAAAGATGTACTTTGTACCAAATCTTTCGATAGACTCTTTGTCAACGGATCCGCCAGGTTATTGCAGGATCTGACGTACGCAATGGCTATTACACCATCAGTTATTAATTGCCTTACATAATCATGCCTAAGGCTGACATGTCTAGATTTTCCGTTATAGATTTTACTATAAGCTCTAGACATCGTTGCTTGGCTATCACAGTGTAAAGAAATGGCTGGCATCAGTTGTGGCCACAACTCTATATCCAATAAAAGATTTCTCAGCCATTCCGCTTCTTTACCTGCAGAACCCAATGCTATGAATTCGGATTCCATTGTAGAATGAGTTATGCATGTCTGTTTCTTTGAAGCCCAAGAAACAGCACCATCACCCAATGTAAATATCCAACCCGTAGTAGACTTGTTATCACCAACACTAGTTATCCAACTAGCATCAGTATAACCTTCTAACACGGCTGGAAAATTATTATAAAACAATCCGTAACTCATAGTCCTCTTCAAGTATCCAAGTACTCGCCCGATTGCCTTCCAATGATCTATACTAGGATTACTAGTATACCTTGATAATTTACACACCGCAAAGGCAATATCCGGTCTAGTGCAATGCATAGCATACATCAAACTACCAATTGCACTAGCATATTCTAATTGTGCTACCGCTCTACCGGTATATCCACTCAATTTGTATGAGGCATCGAATGGTGTGTTTGCTTCTTTGATCTCCAAGTGTTTGAACTTGTTCAATACTTTGTTTATGTAATGAGATTGACAAAGAGCAAAACCCCCACTATGTTTGGACACCTTAATTCCTAAGATAGTATCTACCTCACCCAAATCTTTCATTTGGAATTGTGAAGTTAAATACTTCTTAGTTTCATTTACTCCTTCCATATTAGTACCGATAATAAGCATATCATCCACGTACAAACAAATAATAACACCATATTTGTCTGTAAACTTGGAATATACACACTTATCTGCACCATTATGTCGGAAACCATCCTTCAAAATGGTAGTGTCAAACTTTTCATGCCATTGTTTCGGTGCTTGTTTCAGTCCATACAATGACCTTATCAATTTCCACACTTTGTGCTCATTCCCCGGAAGTACAAAACCTTCCGGTTGTTCCATATAGACTTCCTCGTCTAAATCACCATTGAGAAATGCAGTCTTAACATCCATTTGATGAATAACCAAGTTATTAATGGATGCTAATGCCATCAACACTCTAATGGATGTTATTCTTGCTACAGGAGCATATGTATCAAAATAGTCTATCCCTTCTCGTTGTCTAAAGCCTTTGGCTACTAATCTAGCCTTGAAAGTTTGAAGTGAACCATCCGTATTGTATTTCCTGCGAAATACCCATTTACATCCAATAGCTTTGGAACTTGGAGGCAAATCAGCGAGAATCCACGTATTGTTAGACAATAACGAATTCATCTCATCATCAATAGCTTCCTTCCAAAATGATGCATCTCTCGATTGCATTGCCTCCTTATAGGATTTTGGATCATCTTCAACGCTTAGTACAATAGGTATTTGATTAAACACCTTTGTCCTATTACCTTCAACTAAGAAAGTAATAGATTGCGAAGAAATGAAGTCCGGATGTAAATACTTTTCCTTTCTAGCACGTTGACTTCTCCTAACCTCAGTTGGAGAATCTTGATATGGATCATCAACACTAGAAGGATCATTAGTAAAATCACCAACAATAGGATCATTCAAACTCTCACTTGTTGAACTTTGATTTGAATCTGTTCTTAAGAATTTATTCTCAAGAAATTCAACATCTCTAGATTCAACAACCACATTGGATTCTAAATCTAGAATCCTATATGCTTTAGAGTTTTCAGCATATCCAATAAAGACACCTTTAAGAGCTCTTGGCCCTAACTTAGTCCTCTTTGGATCCGGAACTCTATAATAGGCTAGACAACCCCAAACTCTAAGATAACTTAGATTTGGTCTTCGTTTCTTCCATATTTCGTATGGAGAAACTTTGAACTTCTTAGAAGGAATTCTATTATGAATATGACAAGCCGTTAACAAGGCTTCTCCCCACAAATTCTTTGGCAATCCAGAGTTTATTAACATTGCATTCAGCATGTCAACTAAACTTCTATTCTTTCTTTCAGCCAAACCGTTCTGTTGGGGAGTGTATGGAGCACTTTTCTGGTGTATGATACCATTCTCCTCACAGAATTGATTAAATTCAAGAGGAAAATATTCACCACCACGATCACTCCTTAGAACTTTGATTTTCAATCCCGATTGATTTTCGACTTCCATTTTATAGACTTTGAACATGTCAAAGGCTTCATCTTTATGCCTTAGTAAATATACATAAGTATATCTAGAGGCATCATCAATAAATGTAATGAAATATCGATTGCCACCTCGGGTTAAAACTCCGTTCAATTCACAAATATCAGAATGAACAAGTTCTAAGAGTTCTGTTTTCCGTTCGACTTTCGGAAACGGCTTCTTTGTCATTTTAGCTTGTATGCATACTTCACATGTTCTTTCATTTTCATCTTTACAAGAAATTAAGGCATGTTTAGACATGAACTTAATAGTAGTATTACTAACATGTGCAAGTCTATCATGCCACAATGAAAAAGAAGAATCAACAGAGTAAACAGAAACCGCGGAATTTTTATTGATACTCAACTTAAACATCCCGTCGCAAGCATATCCCTTGCCGACAAAGATACCATTCTTGGACAATATAATTTTGTCCCCCTCCATTACAATCTTGAATCCACTCTTACAAACAAGACTAGCAGAGACAAGATTCTTAGAAATCTCGGGTACATGTAGTACGTTGACTAATAACAACTTCTTACCAGAAGTAAAGTCTAACTCTATACTACCTTTACCCAAGACTCTTGTGGCACTGCGGTTTCCCATCAGAACCTGTTGGCTATCATCCACAACATGGTAGGTCTTGAATAGATCCTTGTTGTTACATACGTGCACTGTTGCACCCGAATCGAACCACCAATCACTTGTGATCTCGTTCGTAGCCATATGAAGTTCTGTTACCATGCCAACATGCAAACCTGAGACCATTGCAACCAGTTGATCGGTTCCAATGTCTACCATATTCGCATTGTTGACATTCTGAGAATTACCACCCTGTTATTGTTTCTTTCGAAACCAACAGTCTTTCTTCAAGTGACCTTTCTTGCCACAATTATAGCACCTCTTGCCTTTCTTAGATTCTGTTTTGTCTGTGGATTCAACATAATCGGAGTTCTTCCTTTTGTTTCCAACCGAACTCCCTGCTTTCCCTTTGACATAATGCACTCTAGGTGCATCGTCAGAGACATGTCTCTTTACAAGACTCCTTGTCTCTTCTTCAATTCGCAGATGCTTTTGAAGTTGTTCAAGGGAAAAGGATTCGGTTGAGTGCAGTAATTTCTTCCTGTAGTCATTCCAACTAGGAGGAAGCTTAGCAATGATTCCTCCTACTTGTAATGCCTCAGAAACTTCTACACCCAACTCTTTCAGTTTGGACACAATGACCTGCAACTCGTGCACTTGGTCCATGACTGAAAAATTTTCAACCATCTTAAAATTAAAATACCTCATCACCTGGAATTTGTCTGCGCCTTGTTTTTCGTTGTTGTACTTGAACTCCAAGGCGTTCCATATCTCCTTCGGTGATGATGTTGCCGTGAACAGATCGTAGATACGATCTGTCAAGTTGTTGAGGATATGCCCTCGGCAAAGCATATTATCCTCCTGTCTCTTCCTCCAAGCAGCCTTGACCTCCTCGGAGTCATCGTCTTTAGGAGTGGGTAGATCCTGCAGAGTTGGGTCGAGACAATACCCAATCTGCAGCGCCGTCAGAAGGAACATCATCTTGTCCTTCCAGCGAAGATAGTTTGTTCCATCAAAACGGTCCAACTTCATGCTCTCTTGATTCAAGAATGTCTTTGAATCCATCTTGAATATTCCTTACGATTGTTATCAAAAATATGAAGGAAACAAGACAAACAACAAGAGAGCAAGTAGAATGTAACTTGGCTTGAGGCGTGCAAGACACACTTTCCGTAAGGAATATTTGCTCCCACTAGATGCTGCAGGGTTATAGGCAAACTTCCTCCTAGGATACAACAGCCAATAATCTCTAATCCTCAGCAAATAGGATTGAGAAACAATGAACTTTCCGAAAACAAGAGTGTTCTTGAGCAAGAAGAAGAATATGGAATGCTTGATTGTTTTATGTTCCAAGATCATCTTCCTAATGGGTTATAATAGCCTATTTATAGGCTCTCAAACTCCAGGAAGTCGTTGGAGGAGGTTGCATGGCGATTGGACATGTCTTTTGGTGCAAAAGATGTGAGTTTCCATGAAAAAACACGTCTGTCAGGACATCGATCGATCGATGTGATCGATCGATGTCCTCAGTTCAACATCGAACCCTGCACTCTGGACATCGATCGATCGATGTATGTGACATCGATCGATCGATGTCATCGATCGATGTCCTCAGTTCATACATCGATCTCATCCAGGACACATCGATCTATGTCCGGCAGAA
>AP025044.1:38536668-38590800 GCA_036186865.1 Eustoma russellianum
GAGTTGGGTCGAGACAATACCCAATCTGCAGCGCCGTCAGAAGGAACATCATCTTGTCCTTCCAGCGAAGATAGTTTGTTCCATCAAAACGGTCCAACTTCATGCTCTCTTGATTCAAGAATGTCTTTGAATCCATCTTGAATATTCCTTACGATTGTTATCAAAAATATGAAGGAAACAAGACAAACAACAAGAGAGCAAGTAGAATGTAACTTGGCTTGAGGCGTGCAAGACACACTTTCCGTAAGGAATATTTGCTCCCACTAGATGCTGCAGGGTTATAGGCAAACTTCCTCCTAGGATACAACAGCCAATAATCTCTAATCCTCAGCAAATAGGATTGAGAAACAATGAACTTTCCGAAAACAAGAGTGTTCTTGAGCAAGAAGAAGAATATGGAATGCTTGATTGTTTTATGTTCCAAGATCATCTTCCTAATGGGTTATAATAGCCTATTTATAGGCTCTCAAACTCCAGGAAGTCGTTGGAGGAGGTTGCATGGCGATTGGACATGTCTTTTGGTGCAAAAGATGTGAGTTTCCATGAAAAAACACGTCTGTCAGGACATCGATCGATCGATGTGATCGATCGATGTCCTCAGTTCAACATCGAACCCTGCACTCTGGACATCGATCGATCGATGTATGTGACATCGATCGATCGATGTCATCGATCGATGTCCTCAGTTCATACATCGATCTCATCCAGGACACATCGATCGATCGATGTCATCTACATCGATCGATCGATGTCATCGATCTATGTCCGGCAGAATACTCAACTTCATTTTCAAGCCACATAGATCTATCCATTTGATACATGGATCGATCCAAGTCATGAGTCAAGCTATTCTTGCTTATTCCAACGCCATTTCACCTCCATCTTTGATCTCAAACATTCATTCTTCGTTCCATTGCCTTTACAAACTATTATAACAAAGTGTTGGAAGACAAACTCTTAGCCGAGCTGAGCTGGACTGACATAAGTAAAACATAAAGGTAGACGTGCTAAACTGAAGAGAAGCTGAAGTGAAGCACGGAACCAAGACGAGAAAAGATAAGTATGGACGTGCTGAGCTGAAGAAGAGCTGAGATGAAGCACGGAACAAAGATGTGCCAGAAGACAATGTAAAGAAGTGTTGAGCTGAGGTGACGAAGTGAATTACAAGATAAGAATGCCGACCTACCATATTTAGCAAATATTACTTAAGAGTTAATTATGTACATAGATGTGCTGCATTGGTAGCTAGCCGTTAGCACAACCGTTATAGTCTATTGTAGATTGACAGTGACCACTGCTCAAGTGGTAAAAATAGCCGTTAGAAATAGATTTTCTCCCACATAAAAAAGACACAACCTTATAGTTACAATTTAACTTGAATGAATTTCTAATTCTTTCAATCTCGACACTCCAAAATATCTTTTTTCGTCCCCTTAAATATTTGGTATAGCTTCTTCATGAAGGTTCTTTGTGGTATTTCTTTGAGAAATTGCAGCTTTATTACATAAAAAAGAATTACATGGTGGAGAGGAGAAAGGCATCAAGGAATAAGAATTTCTCTTCTGTTTACTGTAAAAAGCTTGCTCCACGATCGGTTCAAAAGTAGGCGTCACTGTCCACAAAAATTCTTCCATCCCATTTTATACTTCGGAACGATCATTCACTAAATTGGCTACACCTTTTATATTAGAAAGTAACATTTGATCGACACAGTTTGACGTAATTTTTATTATGTGTCATCGGAAACAATATCTGTGTGTTTCTAAAGCATGAGTATAGTTGCGTACATCCGACTCCCAATACCACGCCAAAAACAGGAGCCTCTAAAAGAATAAGGTAACGTAGATGGTCAGTCAACCCTTCTAAACTATAGCTTAAGTTAACTTTTAAAACATTATTTAAATTGTTGATACATAGTATAAAATTAATAAAAGTCAGTGGGATTCTTTTTCGGTCCATCTATGACTTTTTCACCTGAAGTTCTACGTCAAGTTAGGCTCTGCTTGTGAAGAATTATAGTCATGAGTTTAAAGTTCATCTTTTATTTTAAATTTTAACTTTGTTCTCATAATAGTTTTATCCGTAGTTTTTCTTCTCTTGTATTTTTTTTAAAGAGGAAAGATATAAAAGTACAATAATTTGTTTATGGCTAATGATAAATAAACACCATCTTGTTTAATCAATAGTTAATATAGAATAATGTGATTAAATCAATAGTATAAAACAGTGCAAAAATGACTATATTTATTAAAAAAAAATATGTACTTACCATTGGTATATGGTTAACATAAGAATATTAATCCACATCAAGGGAAATATTTTAAAGATTAATTTAATTATCATATTGCATGTTTTTCCTTGTTTCTATTTCTAATGGAGTCGAGCACACACTTTTCGTTGACTTTAGAATATAATGGAATAAAGCGAAATGATTCACTAAATTGGCTGTGTTTCTTATATTATGAAGCAGCAGTTGATCGACACAGCTTAACGCATAATTATGGGTCATCGGTAAACAACCTCTGTGTGTTTCTAACACATGGGTATAGTTGCGTACATCTGAACCCCTATACCCTGCCACAGGCGAAAGCTTCTAAGGCAGTGGAGTAATGTTGTTGTTGTTGTATTGCATGTTTTTCCTAACTTTTTTTTTAAAATGGAATGTGTCTGAGACCATGAACTATGATAAATGTGATTCAAATCATGGTTCAACTTAAATTTTGTTTCAGTTCAAATAGCTGAAATAATACTAACAATTATAATTATAATCATAATCTTCCCTGAGCAAAACTTAGCATTTGATCTTAAACATAACTAGAAAGTCTCCCTCACCCCACCCCACCCCCCACCCTCACCCCATTTTGCTCTGACAAGATTGATCCGATCGGACCACTACCTTCTCAAGACCTTACTTGTCAAACAACCAAGGTTAGAATCAAAGAAGAGAAGGTTTTTTATGCTTAAGTTATAAAAACAGGAGCAAAAGTAAACTTGAGAACAGAGAAATCGGGGTAAAGATGTACATTTTATAGAGGAAGAACTTTGTCTAGAGTACAATATTGTCTAGAGTAGCGAGTAGCTTTTGTTGTTGTCGTTGGAATATACTGAATATGATTGTTGTGTTGTTGTTTTTGTATGGAAGAAAAAATAGAAATATTGGTGTACTCTGTCCTTTTTCCTGATAGGAGTTGGATAAGCTCTTCAGTTAACCTAATGATTGCTTCCTTCATCTTTCGAGTCTAACCCTAAAAATATTTAACCCGTAAGAGATTGCGAGTACACCAATCAGAACTTAGACACAAACCTCATAAGTTAAATACATATATATAGCTTTGTCACTTCTCATGTTACCTTTGATGCCTCCTCCCAACTAAAGAACTCATTGAATTGGAGGAAGACACATGACGGGGAGATAGAAAAGAAAGGGAAAGAAACTACAACAACAACCATATCAATTATATCCTAATGATAGTAAAAGTTATCGCTAGAGTTTAGGGAGAGTGAAAGGTAGTCAAACAATACCTCCATCCCAAGGGATAGAGAGTTTGCTTCCAGTTGAGACCCCCGGCTCTGTATATCTGCATAGATAGCACAATAATAGGAACATGTACTATTGAAGGGATTTTATTAAACATAAATAGAACGCTTCCGATGTTAAAATAGTCATAACATTGGGTATGCATAAATAATTGAAAGACACAGACCAAACAAACAAACAAACAAACAAGTGCAAAGTCAACATAAAGTGTAGAAAGTATATAATCCTCTAAGTATACTCTATGGTGCTCATATATCATGTCTACACATCTTTAACCTTAATCTTCTGCCTCCATAAATTTCTACCATGGACCATGTCCTCAGAGAGGTGCAACTTTAGTAAGTCGTGTCTAATCTGCTCATCCAAACTTTATTTTAGGTTTTACTTCTCTAGCACTTTAATGAGGACGAGCTATGGAGTAATTAGCAACGTTGATGTTCTGTGATCATGAGGTCACATATTCGAGACACGAAAACAGCCTCTTACACAAATTGTAGGGTAAGGCGCGTACATCAGAGTGAGAAAAATAAAAATAGACACTCTAACTCAAGAAGAATGTAGAAGTTGTTAACGAGTTTCATGAATATATCTCACATCCTACACAATACATACACAATATATTCCAACAAGAACAAAAGTTATCGATAAGGTTTGAGGAAAATGAGAAGCAGACAAACACCACAACTATAACTTTTTTTAACATGAAAATTAAATATTAACATAAATGTGGCTCATACACAAAGTCGAAATTTAAAAATTGTAATTTTGAACTATAAGAAAAAGACGTTTCTTGTGGAGAAGGCAACTGCTTTATCTTCGTCTTCATGGAGAAAAGGAGACAAAAGAAACGACACTTTTGAAAATGGCCGTACAAGGTTTGCATTTCAAGGAGGGTTGAGATCTTCTCACCCTAACTTTCCTCACTCTCTTTGTGACCACGCGAAACGTGGCAGCAAGGAGAGGTGGTGAGGCTAGATGAGGATCGTGTCACGCGGTCACGCGTCACCGTAACCCCTTTACGGTGAGGTGATCCTATCCCGTTCAAGGAGGGCTGACTTTGTCTCTTTCATTATGCTTGTTTTTTTTCATTTCTGAATTCTTATTTTTGTAAATGAGTTGGTCAAGTTAGGCCATGAAGAGGTCACCCACCACTAAATTTGACAAATAACGACACTTCGTCATTGCTTTACTGATATCTAGGTCAGTAATAAATATGTCATTGTACATAGCTCAATTGAGATAAAGAGTTTTTGATCCAGTTTGCAGTAAGCATTTTGTGTAGATTCCTGACAATGCATTACCAATAAGTTCTTGATTTGCATACTCAATGAAGTTCTTTGATGATGGGAATGGGGCTGGGCCAATACTCCTAGCCCCTTTTTGATCCAGAAAAAAAAAGGAAAAACACAATAGAACAATTTCGTTTTATCATTATAAGTTAGAGATGAAACAGTTAACTTATGAATATGTCACATTATTAAATATAATTTGACAAATGTAAGGTGAGTTTCACTATATAACAGTGATACAATAATCTTCCAAATATATATGTAGTTATATTTTGTTTACCTTTTTTCTGGTAAAAGAAAAAAAAAAAGGAATGGATGCTTTCGAGGTTTAAGTGTCTCATTCAACAAAGTGGATTAATTATGTTATCAACAGAACCTGTGGAACGGTCAAAGGTAGAAAAATAAGTTGCAATCAAAATCTGATGGGATTCAGACGTTTGGAAACTCTGAATTGTTGGTCATTAATCGGAATAAAACCACACAAACAAACATATGAGACGAATTAAAGCTACATGATTTAGAGAAATTAGTAACAACACAGGGATATCATGTCGTTGGGGTATACTGGATATGAGTTGTCATCATGTCGTTAGGGTATACTGGATATGAGTTGCCGTTGTTGTAGGGGAGCAGTTTCAGTGACGCGTGATGTGTTGTACGCGATTTGACGCGTCCAGTGACAGGCCGCCACGTAGCCACTTTCAGTTTTTTATTTTTCTCCCGCAATATTTGATTTCTTTAGAAAAATTTTTGCGTCTCTCTATTTCTCCAAATCCCAAACTTCATTCTCATTTCTTGCCCTGCATCACATCTTCCAGCTCTGTCCCTCGTTCCAGCGACGTTCCCCTGCCCAGCTCCGGCCTCCGTTGACACTCACTCCCTCCGGTGACTGCAACTCCATAGGTAAGTCTCTCTCTTGACATCTAAATTTGCGGTTCTGTGGATTTGTTATCTTGCTTCCTCCAAAATTTCCCCAAATTTTTCTTTGCTACAATTTGTTATCTTGCTTGATAACAATATTCAATGACGCGTTACTCACAAGTCAAGAATTTGTTTCAGTTTTTTTTTACTTCCTACCGCTACTTTGAGCAATTCAAGACGAGAGCTTCAGATTTCTTCTTCAAACTTGGCACCTCCTAATACTTTTTCTTCCTTGCCACAGCACCTTCGAGGCCAACAAAAGAAGAGTTAAATGGTAGTTCCTGGAGAAAAAATCAACATTTTACAAGAAAACACCACTGTCAATTAAAATCAAGCAACTTAGTTGGGAAGAGAAATGGTTGAAAAGAAAAATGCAACAATACTGCCACCAAATGAGAACAACATACAAAGAAGAATGAAATTTGCCGGAGGTAGTGGCTGTCACCAGAGGCCGGATCTGGAACGGATGCCGGAGCTGGAAGGAACGCGGTTCTGAAGCAAAAATTTTTCTAAATTTGTATAAAATCAAATACTGCGGAAAAAAAAATAAAAAACTAAAAGTGACCACGCGGCGGCCTGTTCTTGGCCGCGTCAAATCGCGTACAACGCAACACGCGTCACTGAAACTGCTCCCTTGTTGTAGTAACAACACATGGAATCAAGTATCCTCTTATATACTACTCATTTTGTCTTTAAAATTCTATCATAGTTGACTTTTTTTTATAATTTCAACTTATAAATAAAAAGTCAATGCATAGTACAGTAAACCGTGAAAAATTGACACCATTTAATTTTTAAGGCATCTAAAAAAAATCATTGAGTAATGAAATACGAAGAGAGAGAATTAAGCATTTATCTAGAGAAGAAAATTAAAAACAAGAGGCATACTGTTCACCAACTCCACTAGTCATCTATATATAAAAAAAAATTGTTACATAAAAATTGTGCATTAAAAAATATTCAGTTTACACTTCTATTAGGTCATTGTTGTTAAGAAAATCTGGTCAACATCACTTGATGTACATCTTTTTTTAGAAAAGCAATTATGTAATGCAAGAACCTAATAGCGAAAAAGGCAAAGACTAGTTGTGACTGATCTTTTTTTTTAATTTTATTTAAATTCATAGGTAGAAATTTTTATAAAATGCTTGATTATCTATTAATATTAACATTTGAACCCTGAGATGAGAATATTGATGAGAGGATGAATGAACAGAAGTAGCTGCACCAACTGTACGGAAGGTACCATGCCTAAATACATTTATGTTATACATACATACATATATACATACATGCATATATATATATATATATATATATATATATATTCCTTTTAGGCTCAGTTCACATACAACTCTATATGCGGCAGGCACATACACACACACACATATATATATATAGACGTGCACCAAAATCTGCACCTACGATGGTTCCACTCGGGCTCGCACCCTCCTACTCTTTAGGGCTTGGCACTTGCCCCGATGGCTAGGTATAGGTCACAAGCTTAAGCGCCATGTATTTTTGGGGCTAGTTGATTCGGCATGTGAATTGCTACACATTTTTTAGCGGATTTTGACTTCCATGACTGTCTTAATGTACTAGACACATTTGTATGTGTTTTTTTTGTGTAATAAAGTTGCGGTCCAACAACGGTTGATTCAGATAAGTGTTTCAATAATTTTTACAGGTTAGTCTAGGATTTGGATAACAAAATATCTCTTTCACATTCTGCTAATGTTTTTCAGACAAGAACTATGTAATCCTGGATGTTCAAATAATTATTTTGGATATTATCTAATTTTTGGCAACCAGTAATAAGGTTTTGTATGTTAATTTTGTTTGTTATAATATCTATGTCTGAATATAAAAAGTTGAATTACTGCTAAATACTTCAAAAGCAAAATGATGGAATCAGACATATCAAAACTAGTGCGATTTAACTTCACCACTTGAATTTTTTAAATAGACCACTACGACAAATTATATGGAAAATAAGGATAGCGTACTAAAATGTCAAAAATAAAAAGATGGAGATATATTCTATTAATTCTTTATATGAATTCAGAAGTTTGACAATTGTATGTAACGTACATATATTATTCCTGAATGTATTGACGAAGTTAAGAGATGTTTGAAAATATATATATATATATATATATATATATATATATATATATATAAGATTGTTTTATATTTGAAAATGATAACGACTTGAACTTATATAAAACCAACGTCGTTTCCTACATAAATCTCTAAAATCGGAGATCAGCATGACATCAATCTTTACGCCGATTGATCGATGTCATTTTTTGTCAAAGTTGGAAGCAGATTGTCTAACGTCGATCTCTAAAATACATATCAATGTGACATCGATATCTACGTCGATCGATTGATGCCAATCTTGTTCAGAATCGAAAACACAATGTCCAACTTCGATCTCTGAAATAGAAAACATCGATCGATCGATGTCAATCTCGTTCTGATTGAAAACACAATATCCAACGTGAATCTCTAAAATAGAAAACATAGATCTAAGAATGTCAGTCTTATTCAAAATTAAAATTACATTGTCTAATGTTGACATCTAAAACAGAAAACATTGATCGATCGACGTGACATAGATATCTAAACAGTCATTTGTCGATCGATCGAAGTCATACAGAATTCAAATATTTATAACCATTGCAAACAGATCTATGCATATTTAAACTGCTTTTTCTCTCCAATCTTCTCCAAATTGATTGTGCTTTTATGACTATTGTCTATATTGCTTTTTTTGAATATTGTACACCTATATAACCTCTTCTAGGGTGGCTATGATCAACAAATTGAAGAATATGGTGTTAGAGTCAATTATATTAATTATAATTGATTGCTATAATCTCGTGATTTATTTATAAATCACTAATGTGGATCACATGTATAACGTACTTGTACGTTATATTGGCTAGATACGTTGCAATTATTGACTGCATTAATTGTCAGATTTGATTTTGATTGATTGGCAATTATTAAGTTTCCTTGATGGAAGGAATTAATTGTCAGTCAAATAAGGAAGGGGTCCCTTGCCTAGCCTATAAATAGAGGGCCTGTGATATTCCATCAATCATAGCTATACAGCATTCAGATAGGCATAGGCTGGAAGGCTCCATTTCCCGCTAGGATTCTTCTCTGCAACAGGCTACCGATTCGAAGGCGACGACTAAGCGATCATGGACGGAGGTAACTTTTATGCTTCCGCTATTTATTTTGACCTAACATTTGGTATCAGAGACACCTCTGACCATATCGTTTGTATTTAGAAAACTTTCTTCCGTACCCTTTAATGCAATAAAATCGTTCAAAGATTACGGAATTATAGTTTTCGAGGACTTCACCATTCAATTGTATATACTGCCGAAATTGCTTCGTCAAAAACAATTAAGGCTGCATACGTTTCTGGAGTTTTGCCATATGATTGATTTTTGAAAAACTTTCGGTTTCACTGGAGCTTGTAATATGATTCCCATTTCTGGAATATAATGGCCGGAGTCGCAGGGGTAAAGAAAGTTTGGGGAAGAAGATATTAAAAAAAAAACAAAACAAACTAACTGTAGGCTGTGAGCAATTGTATAGGCATCGCATTTTTTATTGCTTTTGTTGTTAGTGCCTACATCTTTATGCTTCTCTCTTCGTATGCCTTACACCCTATTTTGTTATCTACCGGAGGAATGGGATTTTGTTTCCTTTAGCTGATTTTCATTCCTGATAGCAGTGCAATTATTATGATTGTAGTTATGGTTGGTGGATTTACACATATTCCTCTTTGATTGTGCCAATCATAAGGATGAAATAGGGAGATTTTCTCAATTTTAAATGGTGAATTATCTTTAGTTAGCAATGTGCGGTCCTTAATTTGAACAATTTAGCTGCTTCCATCTGAATATCTATTTGAGAAAATTTATGGCAAATACAAAAAGGTGAATTATTGAAAGTGTGATAAATACACCGTACACGTAATTTCTGTCTAGAAAGTCGGTACTTAAGCGGGACTGTTGTGACCCCACCGTACGGCCTGGGACTTTACGTGGAATGGTAATACCTGTCTAGGAAATTGATTCATGATCTTTCCTGGGGTATTGCCGAATCGGTTCACTTCACATTTTCATTATGATTTCATCTTTTGTTGATGTCATATAAAGGGTTTTGAAGTTGATGACATATAAAGAATTATTTTCTTAATTTTAAGATTAGCCACAACATCTTAAAATTGTATGGTATACAAGAAAATAAAATGTCATCATAACTATGGTGTTGATTAATAAGGTAATCACTCTGCCCCACAGGGAAGTGGTTGCTTTATTGATCAAGAAAATTAAACATAAACATTTCCTATGCCCACAGGTACGGAAATATTTTGTTTGTTTAATTTTCATATCGTTTTAAAGAATAACTATATAAATATGTTGATGACATATAGAGGATTATTTTCTTAATTTTAAGATTAGCCACAGCATCTTAAGATTATATGGTACAAAAAAAATAAAATGTCATCAAACCTATGGTTTTGATTAATAAGGTAGTCACTCTGCCCCACAGGAAAGTGGTTATTTTATTGATCAAGAAAAGTAAACATAAACATTTCCTATGCCCACAGGTACGGAAATATTTTGGTTGTTTAATTTTCATACCGTTTTAAGTATATTCTATGCATGAGTGCGACCTCTACCCACAGGAAGGTTTAGAATATACTATTTGAATTAACTTGATTAATTCATTCTGGTCATATATATGTTCATAGCATGATTGGTTATGCAGTTATTCCCACTACTGCTTTATTTGATTTTGCTAAAACTCCAATGCTGACTGGTGACAATTTTACTGAATGGAAGGATAATATCCTTTTGACGTTGGGGTGTATGGACTTAGACCTGGCAATCAGTGAGGAAAAACCACCAAATCCTACGGAATCAAGTACGCCATCTGAGAGGTCTAGTTACGAACGCTGGGAGCGATCTAATCGCCTCAGCATGATGCTCATCAAGTCTCGTATAAGTCCATTCATTAGGGGTTCTATCCCTAATCTTGATAATGTCAAAGCTTACATGAAAGCCATTGATGAACAATTCGTAAGCTCTGACAAGACGGTTGCCAGCACCCTTATGAAGAGGCTTTCAAACATGACCCATGACAGAAGCCGTGGTGTGCGCGAGCACATCATGGAGATGAGGGACATTGTTGCTAAATTAAGCTCCCTAAAGGTTGAAATCTCGGAGCCATTCCTGGTGCATTTCATACTCAACTCTCTCCCTTCGGAGTTCACTCCATTTAAGATCTCTTACAACACACATAAAGAAAACTGGTCAATTAATGAACTTCTGACCATGTGTGTTCAAGAGAAGCAGAGGTTGAAGAATGAGTCCATTGAGTCTGTGCATCTTGCGACTCATTTTAAGAGAAATGCAAAGAAGGGCAAAGGTGTTCCAATGAAGAAAACTGACAATAAAGACAAATGTCGGTTTTACAAGAAAAATGGGCGCTGGAAGAAAGATTGCCTGAAATATAAAGGATGGCTGGAGAAGAAAGATAATTTTTTCTTTGTGTGTCATGAATCTAATTTTACTGAGGTTTCTGATAATACATGGTGGATTGATTGTGGTTCTACAATTCACATTTGCGAAAACCATACAGGGCTTTCTAAATCTAAGGAAGCCAAATGAAAGTGAGCAATGCATCTATTCTGGAAACCGGATGCGATCTACTGTTGAAGGAGTGGAATCTTATAGGCTCATTTTGAAAAACTGGTTTCAACTTGAGTTAGATTCCATTTATGAGCATACTCTTTTAACAGAAATTGGTACAAAGCGTTGTATTATCAATGAGAACTTCTCAAGTCTTTGGCACAAAAGATTGGGACATATCTCAATCGAAAGAATGAAAAGATTGGTGAATGAAGGAGTTTTACAAACTCTAGACTTCAATGATTTAGGTACTTGTGTGGGATGCATAAAGGGCAAGCAAACCAACAAGACCATTAAGGGTGCCAAAGAAGTTCTCAACCTCTTGAAATCATACACACGGATATCTGTGTACCTTTTCATACACCTTGCTTGAATGGTCAGAAATACTTTATTTCATTTATCGACGACTATTCAAGGTTCATGTATCTCTATCTTCTATTTGAAAAATCTGAAGCACTTGATGCGTTCAAAATCTTCAAATTAGAAGTAGAGAAACAAAAGGAGAAGACAATTAAAATTGTCTGATCCGATAGAGGTGGTGAATATTATGGACGTTACACAGAGAAGGGGCAAATGATTGGTCCATTTGCCGAATTCCTTCAAAAGGAGGGTATTGTTGCTCAATACACCATGCCTGGCACACCACAACAAAATGGTGTTGCTGAAAGAAGGAATCGGACTCTTATGGACATAGTCAGGAGCATGATTAGCACAACGAATTTACCTATATCCTTTTGGAGTGAAGCTCTAAAAACCGCTGTGTATGTTTTAAATAGGGTTCCATCTAAGGCCGTTTCTAAAACACATTTCGAGTTATGGAATGGTTGGAAACCAAGTTTAAAACATTTACACATATGGGGTTGTCCAGTTGAAGTTAGGGTATACAACCCAAGCATAAAGAAACTGGATGAACGAACGAAAAGCGGTTATTTTATTGGATATGCAGTTAACTCCAAAGGATATAGATTTTACTGTCCCTCACATACTCCAAAAGTGGTTGAAGCTAGAAATGCTAAGTTTCTAGAGGATCATGAAATCAGTGGGAGTGATTCGAATAGACAATTCAATTTTGAGGAAGTAAGGGATACACATGTTGTACCTTTATATGTAGACAATTCGGTTGCAATTCATCATAATGAAGAGCCACCAATTGTGCAACCTCAAATTGAAGAATCACATCAAGAACAAACCGAACCCACTAATCCCACATCTACTGAACCAGTGGGAGTACGAAGATCCTCAAGAACTAAAAGGCCAGCAATTTCTAGCGATTATGTTGTATATCTTCAAGAGTCCGACTATGACATTGGGCTAAATCATGACCCTATCTCGTTTTCATAAGCCATGAGTTGTGACAAATCGTCACTATGGTACGATGCCATGAAAGAGGAGATGGAATCAATGGCTAAAAACAATGTCTGGGAACTTGTTCCGTTACCAAACAGAGCCTCTGTGGTGGGATGCAAATGGGTCTTTAAGACCAAAAGAGACTCGTTTGGTAACATTGAACGATATAAAGTCAGACTTGTAGCCAAAGGTTTCACTCAGAAAGAAGGCATTGATTACCATGAAACCTTCTCTCCAGTCTCAAAGAAGGATTCATTTCGGATAATCATGGCATTAGTAGCTCATTTTGATCTCGAGCTACATCAAATGGATGTGAAAACTGCGTTTTTAAATGGGGTTCTTGATGAAGAGGTATACATGCGTCAACCTGAAGGCTTTGTCAATTCTGATAATGATCAACTGGTTTGCAATTGAATAAATCCATATATGGGCTTAAACAGGCTTCACGTCAATGAAACATCAGGTTTCATGAGGTAATCTCTTCATTCGGTTTCGTAGAGAACATTGTTGATCAATGTATATACCTCAAGACGAGTGGGAGCAAATACATTTTCTTAGTCCTATATGTGGATGATATTCTACTGGCAAGCAGTGATCTTGGGTTATTGCATGAGACTAAGCGATTTCTCGCTTTGAACTTTGATATGAAGGATATAGGTGAAGCCTCTTATGTCCTTGGCATAGAGATTCACAGAGATAGAACAAGTAAAATACTTGGTCTTTCTCAGAAGGCCTACATCATCAAGGTACTTGAGAAATTTGCTATGCAGAATTGTGCGTCCATTGCGTCACCTATTGTCGAGGGAGAAATAAAAATTGAACATTATTGCTTCATTCACGATGGAGGCTAAGTTCATTGCATGCTATGAAGCTTCGTCGCAGGCCTTATGGATGAGAAATTTCATCAGTGGTCTTAAGGTTGTCGATATTGTTGATAGACCCATAAAGATTTTCTGCGACAATTCAGCTGCTGTGTTCTTTACAAAAAAAATAATAAAAGTGGGAGTCGCAGTAAACATATCGACATAAAGTATTTGAAGGTCAAAGATCATGTTAAACAAGGAGAAATAAAGATTGAACACATTAGTACGGAGTCAATGGTAGCTGATCCTATGACTAAAGAATTACCGGTTAAAGTTTTCAGGGATCATGCTACTGATATGGGACTTCTTAGTTCTCCTTGATTTGTCGTACTTTGATCTTAATTTGTCTAGACATTTGTTGACTTTGAATATGCGCATTTAAAGTTGTAGGATCTATTTGATCCATGGACGAGGACCCATTTTGAGATGATTTATAGTAAATCATTCATTTTGTTCGATTGAGTGTATGATGCATTGTAATTCTTGGAAGGGAGTGCTTGACATCAAAGCATGACCGCCTTGATTCGTGTGTTGTATTTTCAATCTAAGTTTAGTAGTCAATAGATCCAAGTGACAATAAAATTATGGCCATATTGAGTTGTCACTTATGCAGTGTTATCTAGCATTCGACATGTGATCCAAGTGGGAGAATGTTAGAGTCAATTATATTAATTATAATTGATTGCTATAATCTCGTGATTTATTTATAAATCACTAATGTGGATCACATGTATAACGTACTTGTACGTTATATTGGCTAGATACGTTGCAATTATTGACTGCATTAATTGTCAGATTTGATTTTGATTGATTGGCAATTATTAAGTTTCCTTGATGGAAGGAATTAATTGTCAGTCAAATAAGGAAGGGGGTCCCTTGCCTAGCCTATAAATAGAGGGCCTGTGATATTCCATCAATCATAGCTGTACAGCATTCAGATAGGCATAGGCTGGAAGGCTCCATTTCCCGCTAGGATTCTTCTCTGCAACAGGCTACCGATTCGAAGGCGACGACTAAGCGATCATGGACGGAGGTAACTTTTATGCTTCCTCTATTTATTTTGACCTAACATATGGTGGTTGAAGAAAAGAGCTTTCCAAAAGTAATTAATGAAGTGTGAAACTTCTATGGAGGCTTTAAAAACTAGATTCACCTATTCTATATATAAAAGAAGCTTTGAATAGGCAATTACATTTCTTTTCTTCAAGCTTCATCTTCTATTGATATAAAAAAGCTCTTAAAGTGCAAAAAATGCTTAAAGCTCCTTAAGTTCTTATTGTTAATTTTTATATTGTTTTATAGTGAAAGTATTATAGTCTAACACGAAGACTTAAATTTGATATTAATCTCCATTTAGAGAAGCAAGCTGTTTCATCACATAGTTTATTTTTCTTCAGGTATCACGATTTCATGTAGAAGTCATTCTGTATGCAATATGTTCGATAAATAGTTCGTCACTAACACAACATATATTTTCAACAGAGATGTGGGATTATTCCAAATAGACATGTATATAAATTTCAACTGGTCATAAATTAATTCTTAGCCATTTTCGTATTTAATCTTTAGTAATAAAGACAAACTAACAAAAAAGGGGTTATATTGAAATACATGAAGTCACGTCTTTGCTCGAATTTAATTGTAAACAACAAGTATTTCTCATCTTATTAGTAGCTGTCAGAATTAAAACATTTAGACAAATACAAAGATTTTTTAAAAGTCAAATTTAAAGATGATAAAACTAATTTTTAATAATATAAGTAACTAATAGATAAAGCTCCAGGACTGGCTGGGAGGATCAAAACTTAATCCCCATTTACATTATTCAAAATCATAAAACAATAGGGAGACGGGCTTTAACTAGTAATGTTGATGCTTTATCGTCTTAAGATCACGGTTCGAACCGCAGAAACAGACTCTTATACCAAATATAGAGTAAAGCGCGTACGTCAGATCACGAAGTTATCCGACCTCTCTTGGATCATATGCAAACGTAGAAGTCTAATGCAACGCAATTTATAAAACAATAGGCCTTCTGCTTAAACAATTATACTTTTCATATAACCACAAAAAGAGAGAGAAGAATGTTGTGACCAAAGAAGAAAGATCCATTACTGAAGTTTTATAATAATTTATTCATGTTGTCATTGTCATTGTTTTTCTTTTCTTTTTTTAAAGAAAAGGGAAAACGTAAAAGGAAACAGGAATTTTCCTTTTCTTGTCTACTTCTCTTTTCTTGCAGACCCTGCTGAGCATCTTTTCCCCACTCCTTTTTGCTTTTTTCTAAGTAACATTCTTTAACTTGTTGGGAATTTTCTTTTGCTTCCTGGGGTTATTCAACTTTGTGTAATTCCACACTCAATATTTCTTCTTGCCCTTTACTTCAGGTGAGAAAAATGCTTGCTTCATTCTCTGATTCTTGCTGCCATTGATCAATTTCTTCAGAAAGTACTATTTCCTTTTCATCTTCTGTAAATTTATCCTTTCCCCTTGTTCAGCTTTTCTATTTCACTTCCTCAATTTTCGAGAAGTTCCTTTTCTTGACCAGATTATCTGCTCATTCTCTCTAGTTTTTTTGCTTATCAAACATCAAAATTCTGTCTTTTTTGGATTTCCAGCTTAAGGATTGGAGCTTCCCTGACATTTTTTTTTGTGGGCTTTACTTTATGATGTTATAATTTGCATAATTTTAGTGCAAACAAGCTGAAATAATCATTTTTTGTGAGATTTCCTCAAAAACTTGGGTTCTTGATTCCATGGGACTTTGTCATGGGAAACCAATTGAAAATCCGAAAGATCTTTCAGATGATCCCATAATTTCCACTGGAAATGAGCCAGGATTCATTAATCAAAGTGGGAAAACACCAAAGTTTCCATTCTACAGCCCAAGTCCATTGCCAAGTGCATTAAAGAACTCCCCAGCTAACTCAAGTGTGAGTTCAACTCCTCTGCGTGTATTCAAGCGCCCATTTCCTCCCCCATCTCCAGCTAAACATATCAAGGCTTTGTTGGCAAGGAGGCATGGGTCAGTTAAACCTAATGAGGCCAGTATTCCCGAGGGAAGTGAAATTGAGATTGAATTGGATAAGAATTTTGGGTTCTCAAAGTCTTTCTTTAGCCACTATGAACTTGGAGAAGAAGTGGGGCGTGGACATTTTGGGTATACTTGTTCTGCTAAAGGAAAGAAAGGGAACTTGAAAGGGGTTGAGGTTGCTGTTAAAGTTATCCCAAAATCAAAGGTATTATTTTTTGGCCCTGTTCTTATAAACCCGTTGCTGCATTGCTTCTCTTGATCTGCTGGATTTTATGTATAATGTTTTGAGAAAAGATAGTGGATGTCTCTTTCTTAAGATGTCTCTGTAATTTGCATATGTTTTTCTTTATTTTTTCTTAGACTAAGTGAAGGTTTAGACAAATATGGTTAAATGTTAACTATGTTCTACACGTTGCCTTAATTTCTTTTCATTGACTTTGCCTCTGGATGTTTTCTTCTTGTTCCAACAATTGAAGTGGTTTTGTTTGCTGACCTATTTATTTGCTTCAAGAAAGAAAACTAATTTCTTATAGATTTTATTTTATTTTGACTGGTATTAAAAATTGATGTCAACTTACGAATGGGAGTATTGAAGGTTCTCTGTCTCTCTATGTTTATTTTTGTTCTTTTTCCGTGTTGTGTTCCTAAAATTTCTGGTTTACAGACGATACTCTTGTAAGATAAAAATGTGACAAGAATTTGCCACGAGTTAGAGTTTCTTTCGGCTCAGAAAACTGTCTACTTGTCTCAGAATTTGCAATTCAGAATTTTGCCTTCTCTTTTATCATGACTCTTCCATTTTCGGATGAATCTTTACTCAACTTCCACCTACAGATGGGGGCAATTATTATTTTATTACGTCTCTTGCCATTTTGCACTCACTTTTTATATAGTCTACTTAAGGCTCCTCCGAGGGGTTTGTTTTAGGGGAGATTCTATAGTTTGATGATTACACATGTTTATGTAGATGACTACAGCTATTGCAATTGAGGATGTGAGAAGAGAAGTGAAGATACTTTGCGCTTTGACAGGCCACAGAAACCTGGTGCAATTTTATGATTCCTACGAGGACGAAGATAATGTATATGTCGTGATGGAGTAAGTTTCTCCAAGTTTCACATTTGGCATGCAGTTAGGCATTTGAATGCTTTGTGCTTATTATTTTTTTACATGGTTTGTTCCCTTTGTCTGCGCCAAAAAATAATTATTGTAATCCAGGTTAAAGACAAATGTCACTAGAAACAAGATTTAACTTTCCAGTAGATGGTTACAGGATGTCCTTACACAGAGTTAAGGTCAAGCTAGCAGTCAAGGGAAAAAAATATTTATTCAGACTTTTCAAAGGCTGATTTTGTCAATCTGTTTCTATGCTCGTGGCTCTAGTGCATCCGTTTTTTATTATTTATTTTGCATTTTCTTCTTTTAATTTTTGCCCTTTTCAAATAGAACTATTGTGGTTTTGTTGAGCGCGAATTTGTAGTAACTTCTGCTTCATGTTTTTGGTTCTTTTTCAACTAAGGGGTTGCTGACTTACTATGGGATCCTTCTGATATCAGTATAATTTATTTATTTATTTTTCTTGCACCAGGTTGTGCAAAGGAGGAGAACTGTTGGACAGGATACTTTCTAGGTAGACAAGTCTCTATACTTCCGCAGTTCTATTAGTTTTTTCTTTTTTCCTTTCCTGCAAAAAAGAAAACTTTAGTAGCTAAATCTTTTATTGTCAAATTGCCTCAAGGGGTGGAAAATACTCGGAAGAAGATGCTAAAGCTGTCATAGTGCAAATCTTAAGTGTTGTTGCACACTGTCATCTCCAGGGGGTTGTGCACCGCGACTTGAAACCAGAGGTAATTAGTATCGTAGTTTACAGAATATATTTCTAGCTCTTTAGGAGCTAGCCCACAGAAGATTAGATGTTGAAGAAGGCACTTGGTAGGAACTGCTGGATTGCGCAGGATGTAATTTGTTCTATGTTCTTAAGACCGATAACCATTTGCACAGCCTGGTTTTCTTCTAGAGAGGTGTTAATGGTTCGAGTCCAGCGTATGGAATAGTAAGGATTAGTCTGAGGCAAATGTACCGTTATCAACCAATAATGAGCAAAAAAAACTTAATGGAAGGGCTGCCAGCTCATGCATCTGTCTATTTGGTATGAGACGGTGGAAATATATTTATTCAAACAAGATACACATACACAAATATATTTAAATGCGCACATGTGATTATATTTTCATCTGATCAAGTCTCTTCCATATGACTGTCCATTTTTACTTTCATACCAAGTATATTTTATCTCGAGAAAAAGCTCTGGAAGTCCTCTTATAATGAAAGTGCCAGTTACCTATATGATACCAGAACCAAACTGATTAAATTTTCGGCAGTCCTTCTGGTGCTTAGTAGAGGGGAGCAGGGGCGATTGGGCCGTGGAAGGGGGCTAACAATTGGCAGGGGTATGCTGTTTTAATTGCTTAGCCAAGCTTTTGTCTTAATAAAGTTTCAGTTGGAAAGAAGAAATCAAGTTACCTCTTTTAGCCTTAAAGTAATCAAGTTGAATAAGGAATGTGCTCTTTTTATCTGCTTTTATGATACAACATTGGTATGGGAAATGCACAGCTTCATGCAAGGTGATGAAGAACACGTATCTTTTTACTCCTATAGTATTTCCTTTATTTCATTCATTGTTTCACATTCTTCATCTTTTTGATGGTCTAGATTGTGCGAAAATATTAGCCTGTTTCATTGCAGTTGCTGGAAATAATGCTTTCCCTGGATTTTACCTTAATGTTGAGAAATTCTTTTGCTGATCACTCTTCAAACTTAATTTTGCTTCAGAATTTTCTGTTTGTTTCTGAGGATGATCATTCTCCTCTCAAAGCCATCGACTTTGGACTATCTGACTATGTCAAGCCAGGTCTCCATCTGATATACTTTATTTGTTGCTTCTGATCTCATGATGATTTTCTGAGTTGAACTTTTATGATTGGAATGAAACAGATGAAAGGCTGAATGACATCGTTGGAAGTGCATACTATGTAGCCCCTGAAGTTTTACATAGAGCTTATGGAACGGAAGCTGACATGTGGAGCATAGGCGTGATTGTCTATATTCTTCTATGTGGAAGTAGGCCCTTTTGGGCAAGGACGGAATCTGGAATCTTCAGAACTGTCCTTAAGGCAGACCCAAATTTTGAGGAAGCACCATGGTCTTCATTATCTTCTGACGCAGTTGATTTTGTGAAGAGATTGCTGTGTAAGGACTATCGAAAGAGGCTAACTGCAGCTCAGGCTCTAAGTGAGTTATTTGTATAAAATTGTAGCTATGACTGTTTCCTTATAGCCAAGCGTAGACCTTGGAGATTCATATTTCATGTTATGAGCATTTCTTACAAGAGCATGCTGAGAAATGACAATGATACAAGTTAGGTCTAGAAATTCATTGCTCTGTTGGGCTTTGTCAACAATGACAATCAGTTTTTCATAGTGAAGAGAATTACTTTTATGTATCTGTTGATTTTATTAACTGTTGATTTTATTGTTTAGGTCATCCGTGGCTAGCTGGCTATCATGATGTCAAGGTACCATTGGATATGACACTGTACAAGCTTGTCAGAGCTTATACATTTTCTTCTTCCCTGAGAAAAGCTGCTTTAGGGGTAAGTTTAGCAAAAAAAATCAAAAATCGATATCTGCATGTACATCCATTCATGCATACATCTGTCTGCGCGCACACGCACACACATACACATAGAGAGAGACACGCACACACTTACACATATATATGTATATTATGTATAGGCTCATTGTTAAGTCTGCTGATTTAAGCTTCTATCCAAGTTTGATCAAGGGTCCAGGACCAGGACCAAGACCAAGACCAATCTCTGGTTACCCATGCCTTAATCTTTCAATCAATTATATGTTTATATGTGAATGAAGACACAATGTCCACCCAAGTTCACCAAACCTTCTTAAATGCTTGGAAGTCCGGCGAATATTAGATCCACTTTGGCCAAATGTAGCCTTTTTAATTCTACAGAATGCTGTCTCCGCAGTCTGAACCCATGTCCGTATGTAAAATGGCAAAGACTATTGCAGTTATAGCAGGACTCGAGAACATACACACAGACAAAAACACACACATTTACACGTATATTTGTATTATGTATATGTTTATTGTTAAGTCTGCTAATTTAAGCTTCTATCCAAGTTTGCTTAAGGGTCCAGGACCAGGACCAAGACCAATCTCTGGTTACACATGCCTTAATCTTTCAATCAATTATATGTTTATATGTGAACTGAAGACACAATGTCCACCCAAGTTCACCAAACCTTCTTAAATGCTTGGAAGTCCGGCGAATATTAGAGCCACTTTGATCAAATGTAGTCTTTTTATTTCTATAGAAGGTTGTATCCACAGCCTGAACCTATGTCCATATGTAAAATGGCGAAGACTATTGCAGCTATGGCAGGACTCGAGGATAAAAAATGTGTAGTGCTGAATTAAGATAGATCACTTTATACCACCTTGAAGCACCAGTCTTCATATCAAAAAAATATGCCTCGAAAATCATCTCCTTGCAGCTGGTTCGTGTTGAACACTGATACAAGTATATGATTTACTGTCCAGGCACTAGCCAAGACACTGACAGTCGCTCAATTAGCTTATCTCCGGGATCAATTCCTTATTCTGGGCCCTAACAAAAGTGGATATATATCCTTCCAAAACTTTAGAACAGTAAGTCTCTCTCCCTCTCAAACGTGTACTCGCAGAAGACAGTTTTGGTCATTTTTCATGGTTCATGTTCAAGTTGTGGCTGCAATTTGATTTAACGAATTAAATTGACAGGCTGCGGCTAAGTACTCCACAGAGGCAATGAAAGATTCAAGGGTTCTAGAATTTGTGAGCATGGTGAGTTTGTGCATTTTCTTTTTTTTTTTCCCGTGTCATCATCATTTCATAGTTCATTGACCTCGTCATATATGTAGCTTCTGAAGAATCAGCCAGTTTCAGTTATACTTTTATTTCCAAAACATGCAGGTGAGTGCTATTCAATACAGAAAGATGGACTTCGAGGAATTCTGTGCTGCTGCTATAAGCGTGCATCAGTTTGAAGGAATGGCGACGTGGGAACAGCATGCACGACGTGGGTATGAACTGTTTGAGAAGGATGGTAACAGACCTATTATGATTGAGGAACTTGCTTCCGTAAGTTTTCTCTCTCTGTCTCTCCGGGGCTATTCATATGAGCATTCTTGCTAGTTGTATAGAGGCACCTTAGAGTATATTTAGGGACTTGGATACTATCTACATTTTAGGCGGACTTTGCACTTTTTTGTTTTTGTTTTTGTCTTTGTCTTGCGTTATATGTGCATATACACGTTTATGACTATTTTAATATCCAAAGCTTCCTATTTGTATTTATTGAATTCCTTCACTTACACACTAGCACATCATATCCCTGTTATTGCATCATTTAGACAGGTACATATAGAGCCGGGGTTTCACTGGAAGCAAACTTTCTATCCATGGGATAGAGGTATTGTTTGTCTGCCGCTCACTCTCCCCAGACCCTAACGATAGCTTTTGCAGTCGTCGGGATATACTGGGTATGATTGATTGAATGTTGCTAGTTATATCCTGGTTTGTGTAAACAAGAGCAAATTAAGACACTGCAAGTCAGAAATTTTTCTGTGTATATTTTCTGGTGTGTATGTTCATTCCACTGTACACGTATTTGTAGCTGTTGTATCTACGTTTACAAGGAAACAATCAATCAAATCAATCTATGATTATGCTAATTCCTATAATTACGTTCCTATGATTATGGCATCATTACAACATTCATTGCTGAATCTTTTTCTACATGGTGAGTCAAATTCTTTCCATACTAACAGTTTGCTTAATGCTGCATCGAAGTTTCTGTTAGCACTGTGGTTTTTCAACATCTAAGACTGCTTCTTAGCTTAATTTTACTACAAAACCGAAATTGTTTCAGTCATTATATCAGATATGCAATGATTTATAGCTTGCTCGATTTGGACTTCAAATAGTTGATCTATCTTATCTATCCTCCTACTTATAGATTATGCAGCTTCTTGGCAAGATCAGGACTGATGATTGAACTATCTTGTTTTCAGGAGCTAGGGCTTAGTCCTTCGGTTCCAGTTCATGTAGTTCTCAAGGACTGGATTAGACACTCTGATGGGAAACTTAGTTTCTTGGGCTTTGTTCGACTTCTTCATGGAGTTTCTTCTCGAACATTCCAGAAAGCCTGAATGAATCCAAGTCATCATGAAAAGCTTCAGTTTCCTGTATCACAAAGCAAAACGCGTTTCAGTCCGAAATCTAGACGACCACAGTTCCAGCTGCAGCAGAATGATCTCTGTTAGGTAAAACTATTCGCCAGATGAACGCGATTTGAAGCCATTCCAGCCTATTCAGATGTTCTTTACATGTTCATTTCTTGTGGTATTAGGTATTCGTATTCGATTTTTCAGTTAGAGATTGTACAGGTTGAGGGTAGAAAAAGAATGTGTTTGTAACAGGAGAACAGCTGAAAGCTGAAGGGGAATTTTCTGGCGATGGCGTGTCCCATGTGTATCCTGTCTATGTAGCTTCTGAATAAACATCGATTTCTTGTGGATAACATATAGGTTGTATGTCAATGTTTTGCTGCATTTTTGTTGCCTTTTAAGAATCCCATATGGGAAAGTGGCAAATGCAGAGAATTATTTGATGCAGTGTATGTATTTTACATAAACATATAGTTTCTTGTTTCTGCTAGATGGGAAAATGATATAAAAAAGCGTTCCCGGTGTACTCGGCTCCTGTGTTTATGCATGATCTTGGGAGGGACCAAATTGTTTCGCGATTTGATATATGTTTGCCTGCAGCTCGAACCCGTGACCTGAAGGTCACTGTTATGTCCCGTGAAACTTGAACCGTGGAAATATATATGCAACACCATGCACGCACGTTAGCAACCATAATATATAAAATATACATATGTATACACTACACAGACACAACACGACATCAAAAGGAAAAAAAGGAAACAGCAATAAAATATACATACACGTTACATTAAATACATACACACGACAACAAAATTAAAGAAAAGAAAATAAATAGATAAGTTTAAAACTTAAAATCCTAATATGATTATGAAGTAGATTGATGAAGTTTGAATTTAAACTAATCCAATCACACTAGAATAAAATAATCTAAACCTTATCAATATTTATACACATACCACACCAATTTCCCTATTAATTTCCCAACACAAACGGTAGACCCTCCCTCTTCTATTCTTGATTCTGCCGCCAGGTGCATGAAACAAACCTAAATAACCCTTTCACTTATATTTCCTTGGAATTTGCGCAACCCCCCAAATTCTTCCCCCAGATTCACGCCATCACCCTTATTTCTTCCCTCAAATATTCAATCCCTTATGATTCCAAAGGAATCATCATTCTCAAATGGCAAACCAACAGCAGTCCTTTTTCTCCCAAATAGCAAATCTTCGGCTGACATTTATGAGGAGCAAGAATTAATAATTTTGGTTCGTTTCAACCCGGTATCTTCTTACGGTATAGTATACACGGATCGAGGCAAGTACCTTTGCTATATTTGCTATGGTTTTGTAGGATTAAGATGTTATTTTCATGTAAAAACGGATCATACGTGAATATTTTTGGTTGCCTAGTTGGTTGAATTATATGTGAATATTTATGTGTGTATATATAACGTTGATGTGTGCAAGGATTATTATATGAATAGGTTTGAGGAACCAAAAGTTGTTTTATGGTGTAAATCGAAACTTCACTGGAATACTGATTAACAGTGGCCACATATATATATTTATGTGTGAACGAAACTTGAAAATGTTTGCCTGCTGTGGTTATCATGCATAAAGAAAATTGATGAATAGGTACATTTGTAAGTGGGTTTTCACTTGGGTGTTTTGCATGAATTCTTAATATTAAAAGTCCATTAAGTTTGGTTTCAAAAGCATGACGTGGGTATGCATTTTTTTTTCCAGAAGGTTTCATGATTTCTTATCATTTAAAATCTATGTATCTAGGTTTTTTTAGCATCACGTGAATGAGCACTTGGAATTGGAATTCTTACCTATTTCATTTGTTGGCCTCAGCATGTGTGCTTATTTGTATACGAATGATGTGCACAACTTAAGTTGGATTTATTTGCTGGCATATATGTGAGTATACTTACACGTAGGAGATAAGTTAGAATTGAAACGGTAATAAAATGATAAACGAAAAAGTGTAACGATAATTGTAAGAGTGCTTGCAAAATTCATGTCTTCGGAAAATTTACCCTTACAAAGGAAATATATTGTATAGTTAGGTTTGGTTCCAAACAAACATGGCAGAGACTGGTTGCTATTGCAGCACGAGGTGGATGAACCGTGGCAGTTATAAGCAATATACAGGGCTTATGGTCGTGTAAGTGGTCTATCTATGCTTGTTATGTTGTCATGCATCAGAGGTAAGTGGTCTATCTATGCAATAATGTTTATCATGCATAAGTATACTGTTCGTTGTATATATGTATATGGATGTGTGAGGGTATACATGCACGTATATATGCACGTGTATGGGCGCGAGCATATGTATGAGTATGGATATACCGGATTACGTATGGTTATGCATTTGCATTCATGGCACGAGCATTGCATTGGCCTATGTGGCGTGTTGCCCTACGAGGCGTGTGGCCCTACGAGGCGTGTTGCCCTACGAGGCGTGTGGCCCTATGAGGCGTGTGGCCCTATGAGGCGTGTGGCCCGACGGGGCGTGTGGCCTGACGAGGCGTGTGGTAGGATCACCTCGAGGTTCATGCATTGCACGGTAGAGATATGAGCATTGTGCGTGACATGACTTTTGTTGCGTGTGACACGTAGAGAAGGCATGCATCATGAATTTGCGCATTATTATGTGGAGTGACTTACTTTCCGCAGTTTACTTACTCGATTGACATGTATGTTGATTTGTAAATATTATCTGGAATTGTCTCTGCATGTATGATTTTCATAATGAGTATAGATAGGTTGCTTACTGAGCCCGTTGATTTGGCTCACACCACCACTCACCAGTTTTGCAGGTGGGAGAAGTTGGGTATGCTTACACAGGAGTTAGTATACCGTGAAAATCGAGACGGGAGATTTCGAGACTAAGGATATTCGGACGAGACTTTTGAGGGTTGGTTGAGACAGTTGTTCGATATTCGAGGTTCATGTATTTTCGAGATTAGTGTTCACATACATTTGACTATTGTATTGATTTAGAAATTCTTAGACATAGTATTAATGGTGAAGATTATTTTATCGAGGATTCTTAGTTATGACTTCCGCTGACATCAATTTACATTATTGTGATGACATGTAATTTAAGTGTATCGACGCTTTGTAGTTCTCTTAGTAGACTACGGCGGGTGCACTGTTCCCAATGTTAGGGTTCGGGAGCGGGGCGCTACAGGTGGTATCAGAGCATGGCTCTAGATCCATGACGGAAGCATAAATTTAGGCTATGATCTTAGAAATTAAGTTACGATTTTTCCCTTAAGTCACGATCTTAGAAATAAGTAACGATTTTTAGTTGCAAGCAATGATTATATGTTGGGCATGTTATTGAAAATAGAACATGACCTTAGAAATTAAGAGATGATCCTACTGTAAGTCACGACTTTAGACATAAGTGACGACCTTGATTAAGACTTGATCTTCAACTTAAGCATTGATTTTAATCATAATCGCTGATTATATTCTAAGTATGATTTGGAAATAAGAAGTGATCTTAGACATAAGTGGTGATCTGAACATCAGGTGACGATTTGAACATAAGCACTAATCTTAGTAGTAAGCTATAAGTATATTCTAAGCATTGAACTTAGAAATAAGTAATGATTGTAGACGTAAGGAATGATGATACCGAGTATCGATTCTAGAGATAAGTCATGGTATTAGACCAAAGTGTTGATCGGATAAGTGGTATGCCTACGTATACCTAGGGCACTCCATACGACTCAGAATTAATTGCCTTACCTAAGTGTTGATTATAGCCAATTATATAAATCCTTAGATCTGACCCCGTAAACCTGATACCGTTATGATTAATGAAGCGGGTTCATGCCCTACATTTGACAGTAGCGTCAGAGTGTGACTAGGTCTAAGTCGAAATCATAGTTCTTAATAGATGATTTGTAGTAAAATGATAGAGACTAAGAAAAGATTTAATAACGTTATGATCAGTAAAGTTCAGCAAAGAATACCGTACAAAGAGGTTTATAGTTATGATTAAGATGTTGAATTTAGAGTATCACATAAGCTGAAGATATTAATCTTATTAAGGATATTGATTGATGGTGATAAGCGAGCATTACCAAAATGAGTACAGCTGAATGACAAATTTATTACAAATTTAGGTTAAGTGTTGATTCCTAGGAACACGTAAGTACTGATGTATCGGGTATGCTTGAATTGAAATAGAATAAGTGAGAACAAGTAGTGAGTGCCTTTCAGATAAGATCTAACTAGATTAGAATTATCGGTTGTAATAATCAAGTGAAGAAGTACGGTGTATCAGTGTGGCGCACGGAAGCATGGTGATTAGAATGCCCTAAGTCGATCAATATTTAGTGTGCCATATTAGGATTGAACAACTTAAGTTAAAGATTTTTAAGAAACGGTACATAGGTGGATTTTTCAATTGACATTAATGGGTGATTTAGAAAAATTATACGAAGTATTGGACTATTATTTTTCAAGTAGTTAAACGTTTTCGTATAGGCACGTACACTAAGATGCATTCTACATTTCAAAAGTATTTCGAAGATTTTTACTACTAAACATTTCAATTAGTTTCAATTTTTAGTATATTACTTTACAAGGATATAGTTCTTTCCGAATTCGTATAGCAATGGAATTTCGACTACCCTCACAAAACTGATATATTTCAAAATATTGATGTTTTTTTAAACAATGATATATATATCGTATGTTTCTCAAACTTTTGTTTAGCTATATTTATTTTGCTAAAATAATTTTATTTGTGAACTATCGATATTGCAAGCATTTTACCATTAGTGCTTTTGAATATATTTATCTGCTTGCGATGAGCTTATTTAATTTTGCGAAGTAGATATAGTTTCACAATATATGTACTCATTTTTTTTTGGAAAAGTGAGGTACCGTATTCAAAATTATTTTATAAACTTTATATTTTCTGAATTTTCGATCATTGTATTTTGAGAAACAAAACATAGCTTTCAAAATATGTATTTCGTTGGAAAGGAAAAGACACCGCCATTCAAAACGTTTTGTAAGTTTCACAATGGTTGTGTCTCAATTATTTTAAAGTGGTTTTAACCGCAACTTTTGCGAACAAGTTATACGATTATTTTATAAATAGTCATTTAAAGCGTCGTGTTGTGAAAACAAATACTTTAGGTTTTGTGTTTACAAAAAAAAAAAATTGAAGGTATACTATTTTAAATAGTTAAAGCTATATCCCAAATTATAGCTACGTAATCTACTTTTCTCTAAAATTAAAGAAAAATATGTTCACGCACATACTTCGTATATTAGGTTGTTGATGATATCTCTGGGAAAAAAAAAGTAACGACCTGATCATAGAACTAGTTCGTAAGTATATAAGAACTGATTTTGAGGACTTGATTCTACATTTATGAAATATAACGATTAATGCATCGGAGAACTTGATGGATATTTTGGATGATCACGTAACTAGGAGATGAATTATATATGATGAGTTAAGAATTCGGACTTGTAGACTATAATAAGTTGAATGATATACTTCAAGTGGTCTAAAGAAATGTTTACAAGTTGTCATTATAGATAATTACGTTAAAGATTATAGTACGCCTAAGAACTGATCTTTTGAGGGCTGCTATGACTGCAAATATAAGTATGATATCGACTGATGATTGGGTTACAGAACCACTAATATGATGACAATACCCCTAAGTTTGATCTTAAAATTTTAAGAAGATAAGTTATTATCGTAAATAACGAAGAAACGTAGATCACGATCTTAAATAATCGGAGAACAATGGACTTAGAATTACCTTGTAAGTATACAAGACATGATTTGAAGATTAGTCATATATCGAAGAAGTAAGATGGTTAACGTATCAAAATATATAAGGGACATTTAGTACGGTCATTATCTAGGTGAACGGATTAAGTAGAACCATACTAGGACGTTGATTGCGCCGTACGCAAGTTTCGAGGACGAAACTTATTGTAAGGGGGAAGGAATGTTATGTCCCGTGAAACTTGAACCGTGGAAATATATATGCAACACCATGCACGCACGTTAGCAACCATAATATATAAAATATACATATGTATACACTACACAGACACAACACGACATCAAAAGGAAAAAAAGGAAACAGCAATAAAATATACATACACGTTACATTAAATACATACACACGACAACAAAATTAAAGAAAAGAAAATAAATAGATAAGTTTAAAACTTAAAATCCTAATATGATTATGAAGTAGATTGATGAAGTTTGAATTTAAACTAATCCAATCACACTAGAATAAAATAATCTAAACCTTATCAATATTTATACACATACCACACCAATTTCCCTATTAATTTCCCAACACAAACGGTAGACCCTCCCTCTTCTATTCTTGATTCTGCCGCCAGGTGCATGAAACAAACCTAAATAACCCTTTCACTTATATTTCCTTGGAATTTGCGCAACCCCCCAAATTCTTCCCCCAGATTCACGCCATCACCCTTATTTCTTCCCTCAAATATTCAATCCCTTATGATTCCAAAGGAATCATCATTCTCAAATGGCAAACCAACAGCAGTCCTTTTTCTCCCAAATAGCAAATCTTCGGCTGACATTTATGAGGAGCAAGAATTAATAATTTTGGTTCGTTTCAACCCGGTATCTTCTTACGGTATAGTATACACGGATCGAGGCAAGTACCTTTGCTATATTTGCTATGGTTTTGTAGGATTAAGATGTTATTTTCATGTAAAAACGGATCATACGTGAATATTTTTGGTTGCCTAGTTGGTTGAATTATATGTGAATATTTATGTGTGTATATATAACGTTGATGTGTGCAAGGATTATTATATGAATAGGTTTGAGGAACCAAAAGTTGTTTTATGGTGTAAATCGAAACTTCACTGGAATACTGATTAACAGTGGCCACATATATATATTTATGTGTGAACGAAACTTGAAAATGTTTGCCTGCTGTGGTTATCATGCATAAAGAAAATTGATGAATAGGTACATTTGTAAGTGGGTTTTCACTTGGGTGTTTTGCATGAATTCTTAATATTAAAAGTCCATTAAGTTTGGTTTCAAAAGCATGACGTGGGTATGCATTTTTTTTTCCAGAAGGTTTCATGATTTCTTATCATTTAAAATCTATGTATCTAGGTTTTTTTAGCATCACGTGAATGAGCACTTGGAATTGGAATTCTTACCTATTTCATTTGTTGGCCTCAGCATGTGTGCTTATTTGTATACGAATGATGTGCACAACTTAAGTTGGATTTATTTGCTGGCATATATGTGAGTATACTTACACGTAGGAGATAAGTTAGAATTGAAACGGTAATAAAATGATAAACGAAAAAGTGTAACGATAATTGTAAGAGTGCTTGCAAAATTCATGTCTTCGGAAAATTTACCCTTACAAAGGAAATATATTGTATAGTTAGGTTTGGTTCCAAACAAACATGGCAGAGACTGGTTGCTATTGCAGCACGAGGTGGATGAACCGTGGCAGTTATAAGCAATATACAGGGCTTATGGTCGTGTAAGTGGTCTATCTATGCTTGTTATGTTGTCATGCATCAGAGGTAAGTGGTCTATCTATGCAATAATGTTTATCATGCATAAGTATACTGTTCGTTGTATATATGTATATGGATGTGTGAGGGTATACATGCACGTATATATGCACGTGTATGGGCGCGAGCATATGTATGAGTATGGATATACCGGATTACGTATGGTTATGCATTTGCATTCATGGCACGAGCATTGCATTGGCCTATGTGGCGTGTTGCCCTACGAGGCGTGTGGCCCTACGAGGCGTGTTGCCCTACGAGGCGTGTGGCCCTATGAGGCGTGTGGCCCTATGAGGCGTGTGGCCCGACGGGGCGTGTGGCCTGACGAGGCGTGTGGTAGGATCACCTCGAGGTTCATGCATTGCACGGTAGAGATATGAGCATTGTGCGTGACATGACTTTTGTTGCGTGTGACACGTAGAGAAGGCATGCATCATGAATTTGCGCATTATTATGTGGAGTGACTTACTTTCCGCAGTTTACTTACTCGATTGACATGTATGTTGATTTGTAAATATTATCTGGAATTGTCTCTGCATGTATGATTTTCATAATGAGTATAGATAGGTTGCTTACTGAGCCCGTTGATTTGGCTCACACCACCACTCACCAGTTTTGCAGGTGGGAGAAGTTGGGTATGCTTACACAGGAGTTAGTATACCGTGAAAATCGAGACGGGAGATTTCGAGACTAAGGATATTCGGACGAGACTTTTGAGGGTTGGTTGAGACAGTTGTTCGATATTCGAGGTTCATGTATTTTCGAGATTAGTGTTCACATACATTTGACTATTGTATTGATTTAGAAATTCTTAGACATAGTATTAATGGTGAAGATTATTTTATCGAGGATTCTTAGTTATGACTTCCGCTGACATCAATTTACATTATTGTGATGACATGTAATTTAAGTGTATCGACGCTTTGTAGTTCTCTTAGTAGACTACGGCGGGTGCACTGTTCCCAATGTTAGGGTTCGGGAGCGGGGCGCTACAGTCACAAACAGCAACTTTATCAGTTGCTACAAGTAGGGCTATAAATGAACCAAGCCGTTCGGTTGTTTGGCTCGTTTGGCTCGAGCTCGAGTTCGGCTCGGATAAAAGGTTAATGAACAGAGTTTGAACGCCTTTTTCTGTTTGAACTCGGTAAGTGGCACCGTTCGTTTAAGGTGTTCGGCTCATTAATGTTGTTCGTGAGTTAAACGAACCAAGCTTGAACAATTAAATATGTTCGTTTAAATAAACGAACAAGCTCGGCTCGTTCGTTAAGTTAAATGAACCAAGCTTGAACAACACAATGCTCGGCTCGTTTGGTTCGTTTACGGCCCTAGCTACAAGACTCACCCTCTACACAGAAAAATGATCATATTATCACGGTATCAATTATGTTTTATTGTGCTAATTCTTTTAGTGTTTCAAGAGCCAAATCATGCTGGTTATGAAAACTGTTAGATCTTGATATATGACTTTGATAAGAGTGATGGGTGTGCTTCTATTTCCAATTAAGTAAATGAACATATTCTTCCTTGACTTTGGAATATGATGGAATAAAGTAAAATGACTCACTAAATCGATTGCGCTTCTTATATTGTGAAGTAGCAGTTGATCGACACTGCTTGACGCAATTTTCATTATAGGTCATCGAAAAACATTTGTGTGTTTATAACGCATGAGTATGGTTGTATAAATCCGACCCCTTTATATCCCTCCATAGGCGAGATCTTCTAAGGTAATGTGTAGCCGTGTTAAACGAACTGAACGGTTCGCGAACTGTTCGAGTTCATTCGTTAATTTTACTTAAATGAGCCAAATTCGAACACATGTTTGTGTTCGTTTACTAAAATAAGCTAAACTGTTCGCGAACTGTTCGGCTTGTTTAAACGGTTATAGTGTTATCGAGCCAAAATCGAACTAATTTTAAAGCTTGTTACAGTAAACGAACCGAGCTGTATAGTTCGTTTAGTTAAATGAATCTGAATTCAAAAACTCAATATTCGTTCGGCTCGATTAATTAACACCTCTACTAATGAGAGAATGATGTTGTATAAGTTTGATGGTTTTTGAATCTGATAACATGATCTCATAATATTATTTTTAAACCTTTTGAGGTGTATTATTCATTGATTTGTCAAGCCTTCATTTTAAAGAATCATTATGCATAATTGAACTTTGAAGCATAGTAGGCACTCAAAAAGTCATCATTACCTTATAAATGATGTCACATCCTCAACTAATGGACCATAATATATAATCATGTTCATTGGCAACACACTTGCCACATGCTACAAGTGTACACTAGGTCAAAAGTCATAAAATAAAACTAAAAATTTGAGGAAAAAAAGGGGGTGTGTTTCTTAAATTGGTAATCCTAGCTAAATAAGGTAAACGTTGTTCTTATTAGGGATGTCAAACGGATAAAACGAATACGGTAACACAGTATCTGTATTCGAATTCGTTTTTGTCTAACTATATCCGAATTCGTATCCGAATCCGGACGGATATTTAGGAAGTCATCCGAATTCGAATTTGTTCGGGTTCGAATTCGGTGCCGGATATCCGAATCCGTATTATATTTATTTCAAATTTGTTCGAATATCCGAATCCGGATATCCGAATTCGAAATCAGCAAATTTACAACAGTGGTATACATATTTTCATATATATTTTTTTAAAATTTTAAAAATAAATATTTTTACATATTTTTTTAATATTTTATTATATATTTTTATTTAATTTTAAAAATATCTATTCAGATACGGATATTCGGATACGGTAATGACTATACCATATTCGTATTTGTTTTTCTAATACTATTCGGATACGAATTCGAATACGGTGAAACGAATGTACAGCTCTTACCATATTCGATTCGGACAGCCGAATTCGAATTCGGATGTCGGATATCTGGTAAGTTTTGACAGGCCTAGTTCTTATCTTGTATTAGTAATTAAGAGTGATTAGTAGTCTAGCTGAAATGTCAAATAATGTGATGGTGATGGACGTTTAATGTATAATTATTTGTACAATAACAAGTAATATTTGTTCTTGGAGCATCATTAAATTTGCCAAGAGCTGTGTATCCTCCGGTTCAGATTTGAGGAGGCTAAAAATGTGGCAAAATATGATGTCTCTAATCACGCGTTGGCACGTGTAAAAACTGCTCTTTTTCTTTAAAAAAAACACCCCATTCTTTAAAAAACTGCTTTTTATACGTGGCGCCGCGTGATTAGAGGCCTCATATTTTACCTCACCTTTAGCCTTCCCAGATCTGAACTCTTCCCTCCCCCTCCTTTTTTGGTCCTTTTGAACGATTTTACGATTAAACAAGGATAGCAACAACAACTGTTGAGGTAAAAACTACCACAATAACATTACCCTATTGCCTTATAGACTCTCGTCTATGGCAAGATATGAGGGGGTCGGATGTACGCAACTATACTCATGTCTTAAAAACACAAAGAGATTGTTTTTCGATGACCCATAATAAAAATTGGGTCAAATTGTGTTTATCAATTTCTTAGAAATAGTTGATTTAATGATTTGTAGGGTTGAATTAGTACATCAAAATAAAGTAAAACTCATGCGAAGTCTTTGGTTAGCCACTGGCTTCCTAAAAAAGGGAAAAAAAAAAAATGTGGCACGCCTAGTGGTCATCGTGACAATATTATTTTTGAGGTAGTTAAATCTACTTCGTTTTAATTAATTTTTTTTACACTTAGTCCTACATTTGCTTTTCTTTTTTTGTTTTTCTCTTTGATTTCTTTTCTTTTTTGTTTTTCTCTTGGATTTCTTTTCTTTTATGGCCTACCTGTCACTCCTCTTGATTACATATTTATTATTTGGTATGATATGACAAAGGTAAGTAAGCAGATGATTTTGATATAATGTTTGCCTAAATATTTGATCCATCAGCCTTCTAAACTTTGTTTTAAATGAGAAGTTTGATGTTTCTGTTAAGATAACAAGTGATTCAATAATATAAGGGTAAAAACAAATATTAGTAATTGATATAATTGTAAAAGGTCTATATATATATATTATTTTTAACTTATTGATTAATCACCAGTAAAAGTTACTTCGCGTGTCCTTTCCTTTGACTTGGCAAAAAGTTGTGCTATTCTATATTTGAGGCCGGGGATATGACCTTTAATTGTCTGCAAACTATTGGGGTGAATTGGATGTTTTTTCATATAATACACACACACATATATATATAGTTATATATACACACACATATATAATCCAATGGGTTTATGTCATGTTTTATCTATATGCTGTTACCCTGTGGTGAACAAAACTGAAAATGCAGCTGGACGAAAGGAACAAAACCGAAGAAAAATACGGTTCAGATCAAGAGAGTCAAAATAAGAAGCAAAATATGAGAGAAAAAGATTGTTCAGATCATTTTTTTGGCTCTCCTAATCTGACCCGAGAAAAAGAAGCCTCCCAAAAAATTGCAAAAAACATCACAGTTGCCCGGAATTAAAAGTTGACTCTTCCAACGTATTTTTTGTTGTTGTCAAAGTGGTGTTATAAACTATACTAATTTCGTTTTTAAAATATTGTCATCGTGTAATTTGACATGCAATTTTTAGTCATACCTAATATAATGGTAAAAAAATCGTTTTTCTCCCAGAGAAAAGAAATACAATGGTCTTAAAAATATCATCACCATTAATTTGTCATACAATTTTAAAAGCCATAATCTAGTGCAATGGTAAAAATAATTTTTCTTACGATTGTATTCATCAAAATATTTTTCCATGCTCCTGCATAATTTCAATAGTGATTATAAAATAGTGATTATAAAAATATTATGAACACTTTGATAATTATTAGAGTGTTATCTTTTTAAAGCAATAAAATTTTCAGAATATTGATAAATATATACCATAACTTGATAATGCAATTTTTTTTTATTTTGATCAATAATCAATAATCAATAATGTTAAAATTAGAAAGATGTGTTTTATCAATTAGAACGGTAATTGATAAAGACACCTCTTACCTTGATAAATACACACTCTTTTCATTTTTTTATCTTAGAGCAAAAGGTTATTCCCTAGCCCTGAAGGCCCCATCGTCCCAGTCTCAATGAACATTGTCGATGATATAAATCAGGAGCCCAATAGCTTCATAGTCGATCATTAATCCATAACAAGTGTGGGTTTGTATTTTATTTTTTCTGAAGGGGACAACTGTGTTTAGGACACTCTAAAATATCTATAGTTGAAAGGGAACATACTTTTTCCTATCCTCAATTGCAAAATATCATATCTTAAGGTCTGATTTTGCAATTTTCAAACTATTGCCGAATCGACTCAACGTTCATTCAAATAGCTTCAACTTCCCAGCAGGAATCCAACTTCCATGGCGATCCACAAAACCTTGAAAGGAAAGCCCTTTCTGAAGACCAGATCTCCAGGATTTCTAGCAATCACAGCCACCATTTCATGCATTGGATTTTTATACTTAGCAACTTCTTTCTTTTCCACTAATGGGTTCTCACTTGCCACCTCAAAAAATCGTTTAGGGAATCGATTTCATCACAAAGGACCTGAGAAATACTTGTATTGGGGCAGCAGAATCGATTGCCCTGGTAAGCATTGTGATTCTTGTGCTGGGCTTGGTCATCAAGAGTCCAGCCTCAGGTGTGCTCTTGAAGAAGCCTTGTTTCTTAATAGGTAAAGATCCTTTCTTTTTTAGCTACAGAAAGGGTTGAGAAGAATGACTATGATGTTATCTTTTTTCGGAGTCTTGGTTTCGCTTTTTTTTTGTCTGATCTTATCTTCAGGGTCGTTGTAGGTTTGATGCGTAGGTGGAGTATATAAATTTTTGTGAGATTGGTTCAGGTAGAGGGACTTGTTTAGTCAATCAGCTTTGGAAGTGTAATAAAGGAAGATATTTTCTTTCCTTTTCTTTTGTGTGTGTTATGCTGGGTTGGGGCGGCGGGGGGCGGGGGCGGTACGGATGTGCAGTCTGATGCCTTTGTGGTAGTTTATTGATGATTATGACGTTATGAGTTGGAGGGATTTGTTTATTAAATCAGCTTCCAGTCGTAGTAAAGGAAGAGTAATCTGCAAGAGATCGTCTTCCCGATTTCCGCATTTATTTGCTGAAGTCTGTTTGTTGAGCTCAAATTTTAGATCTTTGATTCAAGATGTATCTTATAAATGAGTGGTATTGCAATGACGGATCATATGCTTTATAATTTTCTGACGATGTTGTTGGTGTTTACTATTGAATTGCAAACTTCATGACCCTTCCCCTTTTGTCTCTGTCTAAATTTTTCTATGTATCTTCACAAGTTGAGAATACGGCAAAGCTGGAAACTTGAGGCATGAACAAGTTTTCAATCTTGTGGAGGTTTTGTTGACTTCCTTACCAGATGGAAAATATTCTATTACTAGTCTACTCTTTTTCTTTTTTTTTTTTGAAAAAAAAATAAAGAAAAGAAAAGAAAATGAACTTGTTATGCGGGAAGAACGAGAGACCACCAGATGAGCAACAATAAGATGTGTTTTCTCACCCAACACTGCATTATATAAATTATGCAAAAGATTATTTGGAGAGCTATTCATTACTTTTGGTTGGTTACTGAAAGAAGTAAATCAGTTGAAGCTTCAAAGATATTGATTATGTATTCTAGTCGTGCTGCTGACTCTATTTTTATTGCACTTTTTCCCCCTTTCTGGTATTTTTCTCCCTCCTGCTTTGTCTTGTGTTTTTAAAATTTTAGATGTAACAATCTTGGCATTCCATTTATGCTTCAGGACCTTGGTGGTTCCTTCAAGAATGTGTATAAATCCTATGCATAATACAAAAGGGATTCTTCATCCAGCCAGCAATTCTGATTCGCAGAATAGGTCTGTTATGGCTTACTACCTAATACTACAATATTTCAAATGTTATATATCAGAAGGAAAAGAATAAGTATGACCCCGTGCTTCATGATTATAGTAAAAATTGTTTCACTCAATGTCTTACTTAATGAATGAATTATTGATATGTCCAATGTTGTTTGGCAGGTGGGCAGGTACCTCTTGTTCTATGGATTCCCTATATGATCTTGATCTTATATCTGAAGGCATACCTGTTGTAATGGATAACTCAAATGTATGGCATCATGTCCTTGCAACTGGCATGAAGCTGGGATCTAGAGGAATTGCCAATGTAAATGGTGTTAGCAGGGAAACTCTGAAAGAAGATAATTCCTATTCAAATATATTGCTCATTAACAGAACTGCTAGTCCTCTCTCTTGGTAAACTTACGACATCTCGTCTGTGCTTCACGTTTGCTCTTACCCTTCACAATTTTTTTTCTCTTCTAAGAAGGAGAGGATAAATATTGCAGCTCTAAATACTAGAATAGAATGATTATCCTTCCTTTTGTCCTTGACATGCTTTTATTATTCAAGATGGAGGCACTTGTCCTCTTTGAGATCTTTCCATGTAACTTTCAAGATTGTTTGTTAGAATAACAGTTTGAGTCGTTCTAAGGAAGTTGCCTCGATATGAAAGTGACCAGGGATTATTATCTATCACTTCCCTTCTCTAGTATTTATATTAGTGGGCTTGTTTGTCGCGTAAGTCTTTGATCAATATCTGTTCTATTCCTGCTAGCCTGATGGAGCTTTATTCACTCAGGTTTGCAGAGTGCAAGGATCGACATAACCACAGCTCTATCCTTTTGCCATATTCTTTTCTTCCTTCAATGGCTGCAAAGAAGTTGCGGAATGCTGCTGAAAAGGTCATCTATGGTATTTAACTTTGTTATCAGAAACCAACATAGCAATTTTATGATGAAGTAAATAGAGAGAACACCTAGATTTCATGGTTGATATTTACACTAGTTTTACTATGGTGGCTCTTGTCTGTTTTCCAGTTGATGAAAGTTGATTGTCCATTTGAGTAATTCATACATTTGTCTTAGTTCCTGAAGTTTGCTGAATTTAGATTACTGCCTGGCACTATCCCTGAAACAAAACTAACCAACAATAATATCCTTTCCTTTTGCTTCTCATGTCACAGATGATTTTCAAAAATGGTATCTTCTACTTTTTGCCTGCTGATTTCGCCTTAACTTCTACCCTCCCATAGGACCTTGCTGCTTTGTATCTGGTTTTCTTTTCTTTGCTTTTCTCTCTCTCTCTCTCTCTCTCTCTCTCTCTCTCTCTCTCTCTCTCTCTCTCTCTCTCTCTCTCTTTTTTGGTTTTATTTTGCACTTTTGGTTTTTTTGCAATACCATTCTCAAATTTAGCTTGAGAAGGTAAATAGTCGGAAGAAGCAAAATAAAAGCATGGAGCTCCTGAAGACTGAACATCTTTCTCTATGGGCTCAACCGCCGTATTTAGTTTTGCTATTTCTTCTAATCTCTGAAGCTATGCAATTAATTGACTCATTGAAATTTTGATCTTTGGAGTTTGGATTGCGAGTTGAACTGTGCCTTTTAACTTGGCTAGATTGTTGCTTCAATTTGTCATTGCTTGAAATTATATTCATCCTTTTTGTTCTGCAGCCTTTTGTTGATTGTTCATATCCGTTGAATAGCCATCAGTAGTTCTCCAAGCATTTACCACATTTACTTCCTCATGTACATGCTCTTTCCTGCTTTCAAACTTGGACAGTTTTCAAGAGATTGACCTTTATCTTTCCTTGATTGGATTCTACTAGATTATGTCAAGCCTAGGCGATTATGATGCCATCCACGTACGCAGAGGTGATATATTGAAAACTAGGAAGGACAGGTTTGGGGTTGAGCGTAGTTTGCATCCTCATATTGACAGAGATACCCGTCCTGAATTCATTATGTGCAGAATCCGGAAATGGGTCCCTGCAGGACGAATGCTATTTATTGCTTCCAATGAGAGGAGATCTGACTTTTTTTCACCTCTTGCTGCTAGGTTTGTTCTTTTTTCCACTCTGATATTTGGTTTTGAAATTTATCAATGTAATTTCATCGTCATTGATAGAGATGTCGTCATTTCATTATTGTTTCTTCATCTTGAAATATCTAGTCTTCCTGGTTATATATTTAATTATCCATTTTTTCTGATAATAATGGCTTAGATATGTTTTGGGTACACAGCCAAAAAATAAAATCAAAATAAACGACAACAACAAGCATACTCAGTATATCATAAGGACAGTAATAGTTGCCCCTAGGGTCTGAGGAGGGTGAGAGACAGACAAACGATACCTCCATCCCAAGGGATACAGAGTTTGCTTCCAGTGAGACCCCCAGCTCAATATGTAACTGTATAGATGACATAATAATATGCATATACCGTGCTAGTGTAAATTTATTGAAGACAAATAGAAAACTATTAAAATACATAACCATGTATATGCACACATAATGAAAGACCAAAACAGAAACAAAAAAGTGCAAAGCAACTAAAGTCTAGAGAGTATCTAAGCCTCTAAGTATACTCTAAGGTACTCCTATATCATGCCTAAACCTCTTAACCTTAATCTTTTTCCTCCATGAACTCCTATCCTGGACCATGTCCTCAGAGAACTTCCTCCATGAACTTCTATCCTGGATCATGTCCTCAGAGAAGTGGAAATTTAGTAGGTCATGTCTAATCCGTTCTTCCCAAAATAAAATCAAAATATGGAGAAGAAAATCTTAAGCCCGGTTGTAGGGAAATCTTACTGTACTTGTTTATACCTTCTGCTTTGAATGTGTCTTTTCGAATCTCTTTGCTTTAGTGTTGACTCCTATGTCTTTCTTCATTTTTAGATCTCCTGGTTGTAGTAAAATGTTAATGTTGCTTATAGATGAGTTTTGATTTTCATCAAATTTCATGAAACCAATAACCATAAAATATACAGATTTATGAAACAACAACTTATCGAAACGCCTCTGGTTGCTGAAATTTTTTTACTTTGTTCTTGTTTCTGCATGAATCATGATGTGTATGAACTGATATAGCTTTTGCTGCGACATATCCCTTTTCAGGTACCATCTAGCCTACTCGTCAAATTTTAGCCATATTTTGGACCCCGTGATTCGGAACAACTACCAGTTGTTTATGGTCGAAAGACTAGTGATGATGGGTGCAAAAACCTTCATAAACACATACAAGGAAACCGATACAGATCTCAGCTTAACTGATGATCCAAAAAAGAATACCAAAGTGTGGCAAATTCCAGTTTATACAAAGGATACTGAGGAATGCTAATTCTATTATGGGAAAGCCCCAGTTTTTGTTCTGAAAATCCTGCTTTAAGATGCATGACTCAATGACATACAAGACAAACCTGCGCGACAAAAGCTATCATGCAAGATTGGGCTGATTTCATTGTTCTTGAATGAATGACAGTTTCGAAACTGCTATCCCAGGTGTGATGTACATTGGGAGGTGGATTTTTTTTTTTGTGGGAGCTACATTTGATCGCCCATGACATATAGCAAATATCGTTACATTCTTTGATCTTAGTGAATAGAACTAATAGAGATGAGATGAGAGATTAAGGCCAATTGATCAGTTCATCAAGTGTCACTTACAAGATGGGTAGATGCATTACAGTAATCAGCCCACTGTTTGGAGAAAGTTGACGACGAACACGCTTTAGGATACGTTTGGGTGCTCGTAAACAAACTGCATCAAGGGTCAATGAAGATCCTGACATGTGATTTTGCTCTAAGTCATACATTCTTCATCTTGTAAAGTACGGAATTTTCAATTTTATCTTCAGGGTTGTTTTTGGTCAGGGTATACGCTTTCCAGGACATGGACGTTCTTTGAGAGTTCAATCGAAAATGGTATGGGTTCTTACGTTGAACTTCTGTAGACGTGCTACGGATTTTGATTTTGTGTTATTGTATTTTGTTTGATTGGTAATTGGTGCCCAAACTTGCCCTTTGCATGGATAAATTACACCTGCCATTGCATGTTCTATGCTGTCAAGGTGCATGTGGTGGATTCGACGGCCTTATTAGGTTATAAATACTTTTGTACATGATCTAAGTTAGATGTACAATGTGATGGTTGTCAGATGGAAATCTGGATCTAACTTAAGATCTTCACTTTTCTCTGATGCAAAGGAAGATCTGGGCAATATAGATAAACATCTACAGCCCGCTGTTTCCTCTGTGTGTCGTCGGCTTTGATCATTTGTGATCCTCAGCAGGAACCTCTGGTTCTGTGGTGGTTGTCAGATGAGATGAAAAGATGATGCCTTAACAACACTTGTGACGTTGTACTAAGTCGGAATTTGGTATAAGACGTTTTCGGTGTTTTAAGCACTCCCGCATTTGCGCAGAATACAGAGAGAGGTTAACGATTTGATGTACGCAGCCTTACTCTACCCGTTGTGCAAAAAGCTGTCTCTCCAACTCGTTGCGCAGGGTGCAAGAGGCTGTCTCTTCGACTCGTTGCGCAGGGTGCAGGAAGGGGTTCGACTCGTTGCGCAGGGTGCAGGAAGGGGTCAGATCGAAGCGATCTGATATATGCAGCCTTACCTACACTTTGTGCAAAAGGCTGTCTCTTCGACTCGGGCCTGTGACATAATTTGCTGGCGTACAATCCAGCAAATTATGTCAAATTGATTACAACTAGGTGTATAAAATTGGGATACAACTAGCTGAGAGATGAAAATACGGTGCCCTAATAACTTTCATGCCATTACAACACTGGATGACATCGTTTGTTATAATGGGTCAGTATGTGCTGTAAGACTAGGTGCAAACCTACGTACCAGCTACAAGTTGATGTGTCATTTGTTAATTTAAAAAATTTAAAAAATAAAAGTAGGATCTTTTTTTTTACAAAGGTAGCCCCATCTTACATTTGGTAGATTAACAAATTATGCAGCTTGTATACCTAGTGACAAAAACCTATTTGTCTAACAACTTACGTGTACCTGTGTGTATTTTGCTTGCTATGCATGTAACACTAACTAGCAGCAAACTTAATAATCTCCCTCACTATGCAAACATTCATGTTCCTATAGAGACACACACAAGTTATATAAACAATAGCAAATCATGATCCAGAGAACACGTAAAGGGCATAGTTGGTGCACTAGGCTTTAAACCCTGTTTAAAGGGGGTTCGGAGAAGGACCAGATCATTTTGCGATGTGATGTACGTAGTCTTATCCTACATTAAAACTCAAATTAGCTCATCATTTCATCAGAGGTTAAAGATATCCAGGCATCCATGCAATTTAAGTTCCTACATCAGCAAGCATCTTGCCTGCATAAGAATAGAAGAGTGCAGCTATACATGTATAGATTGTCTCCACATTAACCCCTTGTGACACCATCCTTAACTTTAATCTAACAACAAAGGGATGCTCATCCTACAACTGAAAACCATCATAAAAAAGATTGGCACGATCAACGAGATCACAAAAGTCAAATCCATTGATCGTTGGGACAAGCAAAAATTGTCTACTGACTGTTTCCTCCATGCAGTGCAACTGTACGTCTTAATCTGAATTTGATTTTCTTTCTCGACGCGACTAGGAGTCATCCTTCTTCGTTAGTGTGATTGTGCCTCGAGAAGTATGTTCTTTCTCGACGCGACTAGGAGTCATCCTTCTTCGTTAGTGTGATTGTGCCTCGAGAAGTATGTTTGTTGCTGCATTAACGTCGTTTCTAGCATGAATGAGAGCTTGCCTTGCAGAGTTCCTGTCAAAGCCCATTGAAACTAGTGTGGCTACTGACTCCTCTGGAGGTTCAGCAGGTGCAGGTGCAGGTGCAAATGCAGCTGGCTGAGTCCCCTAAAACCGTAGAGGGGACACATAAGTCAGAAGCAAGTACCAAATTATATCATTTGGAAGGAATCAAGAAGAGGGTGAAATGGAAAGAAAGGGTTAAATTAGCGAAGAGAACAAATTGGAGTACGATGTGTAAACAAAACATAGGCATGGTTGCGTACATCCGACCCCCAAACCCCGTCATAGGCAGGAGCCTCTAAGGCAATGGGGTAATGTTGTTGTTGTTGATGTGTAAACAAAACATAGGGCCCATCCCACTTGCTCTAACCTGTAACGGCAGTTGATAAAAAAGGTGCATGTAAGAGGACTTGCCTGTACTTGACGCCCTACAAGGGAATTTCCTACATTATTCCTAGCTGTAGCTGTAGCTGGAGCTGTAACTGATCCACTTCCAGTAGATGGCCATGAAAGCCCACCAAAGACAGACGCGATGTATTCAGGAAACTGGACAAGAGAAGAAGAGAGCTTAAGCACCATAAAGATAAACTGGACGCAAGAAAAGGCGAATCTCATTATTCATCCAGGTGCAGCTATATTAAGAAAACCTGAAGTTATAGGGCAGGTCATCAAGCAAGCCAAAGTAAGGAAAAAAAAAAGAAACCGGATTCAAGAGGCAAAGAATATTTAACAGGGAGAGTATGACCTTCATCCTTCGTATGCCAAGAATATTTAGACGGTACAAGGACCCAGCAAGAATGCCACAGATTCCAGGCAACAGAGATCTTTTCCAGGAGGAAAAAAGAAGCTGCAGTAAATAACATAGAGCAAATAAAAAGAGAGTAGGAGGTATGTAACAGAACATAAACATGCTGATGTTAGTATCTATCCATGAAAAGATCCATAGGACATGAACCAATCTATGAAATTGACTGTAGAATACAACCGAGGGGGAAAAAATAGTCCTAGCACATGTCATTTACCTGAAGGCCAGCAACATATATGAAAGTCTTGTCAGAGAACTGGAGTCCGAAGACACGGAACAGCGTTGAGACAGGAATGTCCAGGTAGAAAGGAACAAATGAAGCAAATACGATGCCATAGGGACCAGATGCAAGAGTATTCCATGATAGATCTGTATTGATACAAGAAAGAATATAAAGCGGGTGTGTTGGATTATGAATATTCATTAACAAATATGGAAAACAAACTCCCATCATGACCAATTATGTGATTTCTGAGTGCTACTAAAGGAATATAATGTAGATGAAAATCTGAGTTACATATAATAGTCTCTTTTTCTTTTCTTTTTTTTTCTCATACAATAGTCTCAAGTTACCTTTAAAAACTTTGAGTCCGAGGATCTGAAGGACTATAGATACGATCACAGAGAACAAAACGAAAACCTACATAAAAAGACGATGATCAAGCGAGTCAGGTGTTGTAACACATCTTTATCAAAAATTTAGGGCTTACTAGAAATTAGATATCAATCAACAAAATCAGAACTATCTGGTGTGAAACAAGATACTACCTTTTTTTGGTGACAAAACAAGATCTTACTGAAACTACCATATAAATCATCATGCTATCAGCCATCTTTAGGGGCACATATAGGTCATTTGAAAAAAGACGTCGAAAAGACCAGTCTTCCCACCCCTTAAGAGGTAAAACGTATAATAAACTAATCATAGAGACAGCGATATAGACATACTTTGGCCCAGCAGTAGGATAAAAAGCTCCACGCCTACTCTCCCCATCCCCCACCCAACCCCCAAAAGAGAAAAAAAAAACGAAAGAGAAGACAGACAATAAATCTTTACCCTAAAGCAGTATCAGAGAAGACAATTAAAATATTATTCTTTCTTTTCCAAATTCTGTAAAATCTAAAAGACACCAGTAGTAAGTAGGGATATATATTTCGAATATAAACCACAGTTAATATTGCACATCATATGGAATAATGCCTTGTGCATTCTAAAAATATTTACATAAGCAATTAGGAGAGTAAAGTTGAAAAATCTCCCTTATCCCCTGTGTTGATCAACTCTACTATTTATTTGATTGCTAAAGTTGAACTTCACAACTTTTGCCAGTTAAACAAATAAAGTACAGAATGTAGTCAAGAGGCAATACCAGGTGCCAAATTCCAAGAAAAAGAATTCACGGAAACCTTGTCACTTACTGAATGTCGTGACACTTAAGCCGTATTAAGTAAAACAAGGACGAGTCAGCAATAATAAGAACATCACAAAGCAACACTTTGCTTAATCCTATAACTTGAGAAAGTACAATAGAGTAAGATAGATGGAGCAAATGACTTTCAAGTTTTAAGGCTCCTGCTAAACACAACCACAAGTAAATACAAGGAAGTAAAGGATAGAGCTTCTGGTTTAACTTGCAGCAATACTTACAGAGTACTTATTAGAACTAATTTGCCTCTCAAATACACGAAAATAGTAGAGAAGGTATGTCCCAAATAGGAGCTCCGGAGTTGATGAAAAGGCAAAAATTGATAACACAAGCTTCCAAATTTGGAACTTCTTTAAAATATCCTGCCACAAAAAAAAGCTAATTTAACGAGAGATCCAGCCAACCAATAAATCCAAAACCCCAGTAACATCATAAAATTCAGAAAGAACATGCAAACTACAAGAGATATGATATTGGGTATCAGGTACAGTCCTAAGAAGATGGGAGGTGTTGCGATAGAAGCTCATAGGAAAGGATACCCAACACTACATGTCTCACTTAGATGAGGAAGCACATATACAAGATCGCTTGGATACTACAAGTGAAAGAATAGATTTGTGTGATCAGATTAGAAGATTGATGATATGATGTCCCATAAATCAAAAACGTAGAAGTGTCAAGGGGAAAAAATGGAGAATTGCATGAGGTAGTTATTTCATCTATAACACACCACTAAGGAGCAACCTGAACAAATTCCAAAATCATATGCATCACCATAAGTTGCTTATTTTTTCCCGCTTTGGTAGCAGGGCAGAAGACTACTTTAACCACAGAGAATTCAAGAAGGGAAAGGAGTATTTCTGTTACTAGATGCTTGCTAAACAAGAAGGAAGAGGATATACCAATTATCTAATGATCCATTGATAGAACAATAAGTGTAGCCAACATTTCTATCACCCTGTGGAGTAAGTTGGCTACTACCTCTTGATTTCTAAGAGCATCTAGAAGAAGAAAAGAGGACATTTCTGTATGTAGCCTCACCACTTGACCATGGAACCTCATCGTCAACGGCCAAATAAATTATCCCTGACATTACTCATTAAAAAAAAACTCTTTCCCATCCCCATCTTGAAAATAACTTGGCATTTCAGGCTTCTAGGCATCAATATCTTCATAATCCATGTCAAGCTAGTTTTCATTGTATACTCTTATGTAGCCAGCAAATAAAACTCTCTGTTCCGTTTGTTTAAAAGGTGATCAAACTGGGTGCCACTTTTATTTCCATCACTAGATAGGGTATTTATAGTCTCCGCCCCCTAATATACACACAATATTCTGAAGTTATAATTCCATGTAGTCTACTACTGAAGGTTAATACTTGATGAAATAGCCAAGGGGTTGTTTTGAATGATGAGAGTCCTTGCAGATTAAAATGAAACAGGGTATGGATCACAGAAATGATTAATGAAATTGCAGTGTATTTCACTGGAAGTATCATAGTAATTGAAATAAGCATGAGTTCTGCATGATGTAAGCTGTGCCGGGGACAGTACCAATACTACAAAGGAGAGCTTTCTCCATAAACGCGTACTGCTTCACACAATAAAATTTCCAGCAGAGACTCCCCCCAACTGCATTGTTTTGAAATGATTGTTCGATTCAAACTAGGGATATGCCTAGTCTTCCCATTGACAGCAAGTTTAATTTTTCCCTTTCAGGCTCAAAATCATTCCAAACCGAAAACGAGTTAAAAGTCCCTCTATTGCTAAATCACCAGCTCTAAGATGTTTCAGAAAAAATAAGACCTTTTACATGAAACCAGTCCATCTACAACAAAACGGAATTCTCCATTTGATTTCAGGAGCAAAGTTTAATGGTCAACATGGCTAGTAGGACCACCCCTTGATTGCAGTGGGTAGAATCCTGAAAGCATGACCATCATATTCATAAGCCCAGAATAAAAGGAGAAACATTTCGATCTTTCCTCTCAGAATGCTATAAAACTGCAACAATCTATACCCGTGGTGGAAATACAAGTAAAAGAGTTCGACTTGTCCAAAATCATAAGGAAACCTAACTCCATCCCCTACCATCCATCATCCTGATCTCAGATCAAACACAACAACAACAACAACAACAACAACAACAACAACAACAATCATACACAGTATATCCCAACGACAGCAAAAGCTATCGCTAGGGTCTAGGGAGGGTGAGGGGCAGACAAACAATACCTTCATCCCAAAGAATAGAGAGTTTGCTTCCAGTGAGACCCAGCCCTAGAGTTTGCTTCCAGTGAGACCCAGCCCTATATGTACCTCTATAGATAGTACAAGAATAGACATATGTACTAGTGAGAGGACTCAGATCAAACACAAATAACAGAAAATCTAACCCACAAGAAACCGTATTCACAAAGCCGCTGTGCAACACGATAAACCAACAACTACGCCAAACCTAGACCCTTCAGATGAAAGTGCTTCAACCATAATCAATTCAAATCAAGAGCCCTGTTCAGTTAAGATCAACCATAATCAATTCAAATACATGAACCCTGTTTTTCCACTGTGCAAGAAAGGCAAGCAAGGAGCAGCTTACCTGATGAGACCATCCAAGGTTATTAGAGCGACCTTGGATCCCAAATAGGATCGTGAAGAGGGCACATGCAATCACTACTGCTCTAGTCACAGGTGCATTATCTATCACGTAAAACTCAACCCCAATTAATCAATGTATTTGGCACAAAAGCTACATAGAAATTAGCTAGGAGGAAAAAGAACATACTGAAACCAGATGGGCCGCCGTTCATCCTTCTCAAGCGAACAAAACGACCCACTACTTCACCAGAATAAAGCTATAGTTCACTATGTCTGTGCCCCTGGGGTTGGGGGCTTGGCAAAGGGGTATGGAGGTGGGGGCTTGCAGACTTCGCAGGCTTGGCTTCGCGGATGGAATTGTTGTTAATGGCATTTGATACCCAGATGACGCTGAATGATAAGAACTCCGTAGATAAAAAGGGACTTTCAAAAAAGAATCAAATCGTTTTACGATAAGATATACATAACTTTTGTATAACAGATTTTTTTTGATTTAAATTTACATAACAGTTTATAATTATGTAATTACCTTTCACATCAATATTTACATGATTTTGAATGATATTATGGATGTCGTCCTTATTAACAAATACTTTATCCTTTATTTTCTTGGGCTCTGGTTCGATTTAAACTTTTGATAAAAATGTATAAATGAGTTAATTATTATATATATATTCTACATGATCTTGCTAATATTAACTACATCTTTACAAGAGCTTTTTTGCCTTTTCTTTTTGCACTCACTCTAGATAACAACTTACAAATGAGCTAATTACTTTCCACATACATATTTTAACGATTGAGGGTGTCTTAAAGCAACGGTTAAGATTGCTATTTGTGATATTAAGGTCACATGTTCGAACTATGGAAATAGCCTCTTGCACAAAGTGTAGGGTAAAGATACGTACATCAGATCGCGCTACGTAAACTCAAGAGCATAGTGCAGCGGGAACGCCTTTTTTTAAAATACATATTTTAACGATTGTTAATAATATTATACATATATTATACATGTGTATTGTTTACTGTTTACTTACATAGCTGTAACATGTAATGACAAATTATATAGTTTTTTTTCAAATGTTAAATCTTATGACTTAATAGTGGATTTTTTTTGCTTAAGAGTTAATTGCACCTGCTATCCATTCTTTTCCACCAAGTTTTAAGTAGCATCCAATGTTTCATAAAACACACTTGCCATCCAGACTTATAGGGTTAATAGACACCTGGCATCCATGCTGACGTCATAAAGGCAATTTTCATTTATTTTTTAAAAGTTTATAGAAAAAATAATTCAAAAATAAAAAGAAAAACCCCACCCCACCCCCACCCCACAATCGACCTCCCTCCTCATCCTCCCCATCTTCCTCTTCTTCCTCCATCTTCCTCTTATTCCTCCATCTTCATCTTCATCTTTTTTCCAACCATGATCATCTTCCTCCACCCCATTACAATTTTCTTCCTCCACCCCATTACAATTTTCATTTGTAATGAACAGAGTGACATGTTTCACTATGAATGTTACAGTCCCACATATTGAATCAAATCAACAAACGATAGAAAACCGAATATGCTGTTGAAGGTATTGAACTATCTGAAGGCGTTGTGGCAAGGGGCACCTCAGTTTACCGATACTTTGGATCCGTTGAAGAACACCCGTAACTTTTGGGGACATTTGATTGACTGTTTAACTCTCTTTTCTAATATGCTGGTTCCAGAGAACCCACTTGGTGAAATTTCAGAATCTGGGATTGAAAACTTAGCATACAGATATTACTGCCAATCTGATGTGTTACAGAATTTGTTTTTGGCCTTGTATTGACGTGCAGACCTTTTGGCTTAGGAATATATAACATGGTTGGAAAAAAGATGAAGATGAAGATGGAGGAAGAAGAGGAAGATGGAGGAAGAAGAGGAAGATGGGGAGGATGGGGAGGGAGGTCGATTGTGGGGGTGGGGGGTGGGGGTGGAGTGGGGTGGGGTGAGGGTTGGGTTTTTCTTTTTATTTTTGAATTATTTTTTCTATAAACTTTTAAAAAATAAATGAAAATTGCCTTTATGACGTCAGCATGGATGCCAGGTGTCTATTAACCCTATAAGTCTGGATGGCAAGTGTGTTTCATGAAATATTGGATGCTACTTAAAACTTGGTGGAAAAGAATGGATACCAGGTGCAATTAACTCTTTTGCTTAATGTTGCAATTTTATAACGAAACTGTAAACATGTAGACGTCGTTATAATGAAATTATGAAAGACGATAAATGAGCGGCAGCCGAATGTTAATGAGGATTTGGGCTTTGGGCTTTTTGTTTTGGGCTCATGTTGGATTTGGACTTTAGATTTCGACCAATAAAATAGGATAAATTACGGACAACTAGATAATGCTGGCGCGAATTTGTTCGGCCTCGTGGCTGAATTTTATTAGCATCTTTTTTTTTTTAAGAAACAATCGCTTTCATTAAACAAAACAGTCTGTACACGTGTTAAACGTCCCAGCAGCTATACAATGACTACAAAAGTTGATGGATATCTACATCTACTTGACATGCCTTTAGCAAAACATATACGCGATATTTCATTGCCTGTACGAATTGATTCGGGGGAATCTCATGCCACACGCCTGTGTGCTTAGCCTTGTTTCGCCGGTGCCACACGCCATAGGCGATCTCACGAAACAAGTAGCCCCACTCCTGTGAATTACCCACTTCGCCAAAATTTTCATGCAGGTTTGCGTCAGTCCATTTGACAATGGACCTAAAGCCGAAGAATCTATCCCAATGGTTGGGACTAACCACAGCCTTCTATATCTGTTTTACCCACCGACAGTCACGAAGCTCATGCAGAGTATCAACGACATCAAGGTCACACCTCGGGCATCGCGTCTCACTGAATTTTATTAGCATCTTGCTACAATGTTTTGCGGTTTTATCCAAAGACACTCTAAATCGCATACAAGACATAATTGTTTATGGTTTGCGCAAGACGTTTGCACCGTAATCGAGGTGTATTTTTGGTTGAGTCATACACCAACATCACGTTTAGTAAGACATTGTGATGACAGTAACCGTTGGTTGCGTTGTGTTGTTTTATAATACTGATTAGGTACACTGTGTGATCACGGTGTTCATATTTTTTTTTTATTTTACTTGCATTGTGATGCAATATACACTGTTTTAACGGTGTCATATACACCATCACCTGTTAGAAAATCGACATAATCACTGTAAAAATGCGCAGCGGAGAAATAAAACTTGATCTTCGATTTCCTACCAAGGATTCATGTTGTTCGTTTAATTCGATGAGAGGAACTCGAAAATTACCTCTGTAGATTCGAAATCCGCAGATGAAGGGGGTGCGATGATACGAACACACTCTGCTGGTATCCACACGAATGCTTCCGCCCAGAGTGCTAGCCCTTGAAACGGCGCGGCTGAGAAATTTGTTTTTCTCCAAAAAAAAATTTCGGGTTTCGTTTTTTGTTCTGTTGTGTACGAGATACGGCAGCGTATATACAAATATATACGCCTCAAAATCCGATTCCAAACCGGATTGATTAAGGCCAATCAAAATCCATATCAGATATGGATTTTGTTGTTATTATCCGACCGCATATATAAGTATATATTTAAAAACGAAAATAGTTATAATAATAACAATTCATATCTAATATTAATATTATTCATATTATTCATATCAGCCTATACGCATTCTTATGTGTGATCCGATAGGTCCGTATTAATTGGCAGTTGGATAAATCTCTATTGAACCAACAAGTCGTAATTGGTCTCTAGCAAGCCATCGCGGTGTTCATATTTTTTTATTTTACTTGCGTTATGATGCAATATACATTGTTTTAACGGTGTACATTGCGCACTAGAAAAATAAAACTTGATCTCCGATTTCCTACCAAGGATCCATGTTGTTCGTTTAATTCGATGAAAGGAACTCGAAAATTACCTCTGTAGATTCGAAATCCGCAGATGAAGGAGGTGCGATGACACGAACACCCTCTGCTGGTATCCACACGAATGCTTCCGTTCGGAGTGCTAGCTCTTGAAACAGCGCGGCTGAGAAATTCGTTTTTCTCCAAAAACGATTTCGGGTTTCGTTTTTTTGTTCTGTTGTGTACGAGATACAGCAGCGTATATACAAATATATAAGCCTCAAAATCCGATTCCAAACCGGATTGGTTAATGCCAATCAAAATCCATATCAGATATAGATTTTGTTGTTATTATCCGACAGCATATATAAGTATATATTTAAAAACGAAAATAGTTATAATAATAATAATTAATATCTAATATTAATATTATTAATATTATTAATATCAGCCTATACGCATTCTTGTGTGTGATCCAATAGGCCCGTATTAATTGGCAGTTGGATAAATCTCTATTGAACCAACAAGTCGTAATTGGTCTCTAGCAAGACATTACGACTACCCAATCAATACGGGTACACTCCAACTAGCCTAATAATAGCTCATGCATTAATCCCTTTGTCACACGATATCTAGTTTGAACATAAGCTATGATCATCGTCATAGTTATATTGTTCAAACATATGATTACTCGATCTATAAGTAGACTGATAAAACAAATGATATTGATCACACTATCAATTCATTTGAGCACGGCCATGCATTTCACAGTCTCACTAATCGAGGGGCCCAAAGATATCTCTCTCAAAAGAGAGGGACAAATTCTATCTTGAATATTCAATATCTTCTACATAATTTCTATCATACTCAATCATGTCCTTTATTATTATCCAGTTACGATAACGTTAAATCATGTCAAAATATAGTAGTCCTTATGTTGGAGACTATGACAATCTCAAGTTTAAGGATTAAAACATGACTATCATGAGATTTACTTATGACACTAATCCATGTAGTAATCTCATGATGGGTCTATCCAATACACTGTTCTATAACAAGTATCTATGAGATTGATTTGTATCACCATACACATAATCATCTCATGATTATCAAATCAATACTCATACTGGTTATAAATTATTTTATCTCTATAACAATAATAAACCAGAGACATATATCATAATTGTGTAACATACTAAACAACAATAATGATAATAAAACCTCTTTATTAATAATAAATATATAAAATAAAACATGCAAATCATGGTCTAGGTCACATACACTAACATTAGCACGATGGTATACAGAACGTATACACGGTTTATAAATGAATCCGACAGCCTTTCAAAATTTGAACTGCATTTTGATAACCTCGTCATCATTATTAATATGTACCATTATCATAGTGTATTCATATGAAATTTCAACTTTAAATTTATTGCAAATTATACACCAGAGAGGTATATACTCGTCAACATGTTTACGATGTCGTATGTACCATCATCTTTTGTATATTTAATTCTCAACTTTGAATTTATTGAACTTTTGTACCAGATAATACTCATCACCGTCGTTATGATAGAGTACACATTGGCATCATAGTGTACGAGTAAAATTTTAACATTAACTTTTTGAAGAATTTTGCACCACAGGATAATAACATTGTCATTGTTACCACGATAGAGTACACATCACGGTGTATGAGTAAAACTCTTATTTTCAATTTTTGAAGAAATTCGTATCGCAGGATGATAATCTTGTCATTGTTATTGCGGTGTCAAATACACCTTTACGATGGTGTATAACTGAAATAAATGTTGGCTGCTCCATTCTTCCTCCTCCCCTCCCGGGATCCTGCAAGGCCAAATGTGAAGACAAAAATGAGGCCGCGAATCCGGTGGTGCCACGTATCCCATCTTGTTTATTTAAAAAATTTTTTTTATAGATGGCCATCTATAAAAAAGTTGGGACAAGTGGCGCCATCAGATTCATGGCCTCATTTTTGGCCTCACATTTGGCCTTGCAGGATCCAATGGGCCCCCCATCCACCCTCTTCCCTCTCTTCTTTTCCTATTAAGAATTTTGCTTTCTACACACCTAAGAATCTAAGATGCTAAAACACATCCTATTCATTCAAATAATGGACAAGAATAAATACCAAGTGAGAATGAACGACGCTAACCTTAAAAAAAAAAAAAAAAAAAAAT
>AP025044.1:38590810-38602194 GCA_036186865.1 Eustoma russellianum
AAAAAAAAAAAAAAAAAAAAAAATCTGTTGTAACGCAAGCACCATTAACGCCACACCATTGGAGAAGCAAAAGATTTGAGTGTTAACGTTTAAAATATATGCATAGTTAGTGGTGAGACTTTGATCATCAATTTCGTTCCTTGTATTATTTATTACTAATAACGTCTAGCTTACCAATAGTCAATTTAGGGGAATAAAGATCCTTATATAAATACAAATATAAATATAATCACAATCAATCAATCATACCTAGTATATCCTGACTGCAGTAAAAGATATTGTTAGGATTTGGAGAGGGTGAGCGGCAGACAAACAATACCTCTATCTCAATAGATAAAAAATTGCTTCCAATGAGACCTCCGACTCTACATGTACCTGCATAAATGACACAATAATAGAGATATGATGTGTCAGTGTGGAAGTGAAGGAATTCAGTAGATACAAATAGGAATAAAGATCCCTATATAAATACAAATATAAATATACTTACAATGTGGGTGTGTGTATATGTACGCATGTATATATATGTATGTGTGTGTGTATATTGTTGGGAGGAAACCACAATAGCACAGCGGAATAGAAAATAATCTCTCCCAAATACAGCAACTATAGAGATATAATCGAATGGAAACACGAACAAGAACACCAACAATTTTAACGTAGAAAAACCTCCCAAAGTAGGAGTAAAAAACCCCAGGACCTGTAATTAGTATAGAGTTTGGCTGTCAGGCTCATGGCCTGTCCAATTGTTTGTATAATACAGGTTCCACTGTGCATGATAAGGAAGCAGTCCCAGTAAGGGAAGTTGGGGCATCAGCAAGAGAAGTTGTTCCTGAGGAACTGATAAGTTCTGATCTCCAAGTTACCTTGAGGCATGTACAATCTCAGTTCTTTGATAGAATAAATGTACAAATGCTGCCCAAATTTGATGAGTTTGGTTTCCCCAAAGAGATCACTCTCTCAAAACAGGAACCCAATAAAGGTTCGAATGATGTTGCACCTGGTGTTCCATCGTTGGAACATGATTGGGTGTAACATACGAAGAAGAAAAAGAAGAAAAAGAGGTCTGCAGCCTCTACCCCCAATTATTAATGATTATTTCATTTTGGAACTTGAGAAGCTATAATGCACCTCTTAAACATAAAGGATTATTGGATTTTGTCCAAAAAAAACTAACACTGATATCATTTTTTGCTACTTTTGTCTATGCCTACAACTCAATTGTAGGTAGAAGACCTTTATGGAATAGCTTGTTGCAGCAATCCATAGTTACACCTGAACTTTGGGTTGTTTTGGGAGATTTTAACTGTATTTTGGACGAAAATGAAAAATTTAGGGGAAGAATGGTTTCTTATTATCATCTTTCAGATCAATTAGATTGTCTATCCCAGTCGGGATTGGTTGATCTTAGTTACTCTGGCCCCAAGTTTACCTGGGAAGCACATGGTGTCAAATCTAAGTTGGACAGAATTATGGGTAATGGGATGTTTCTGGACAAGTTTCCCAATACAATTGCTCATTTTCATACATCTGGATGTTTATCTGATCATTCCCCTGGAACCTTGGATTTACATCCACGGACCCCAACTAGAACCTCCTCCTTTAGATTTTTTAACATGTGGTCCTCTAGCCCGGATTTTCTGTCAATCATTGCTATTGGTTGGAAAGAACCCTATAATGGCACAGAGATGTTCAAACTTTGGAACAAATTGAAATCTCTTAAGCACCCCTTACGTAACCTAACAAAAAAGTTTTTCACATATCTATTTTATAGTTGAAAAGACGGCTAAAGACCTTGAAGATTTTCAATTGATTGCTTCTACTTCTGTGAATTCAGTATTTTGGGACCAAAAGATTAAAGAACAGAAAAGATTCACTAGGAATCTGATGGAATGTGAAAGGAAATATTTTGCCCAACTGGCGAAAGGCAACCATATTCACCTTAGTGACAGGAATTCATCATTCTTTCATTCCATTCTTAAAAGGAATAAAGCAAAAGCTTTCATTCCCTCCATTCTCAAAACTGATTGTTCATTAACGGGTTCCATTGACCAAGTTGGATAGCAATTCATTGAATATTATTAAAATCTTCTTGGCACATCCCCAGAGTTTACTCCAATTTCCCCTAGAGTACTGGACTTAGGGCCTAAGCTTGATCCTAATTCTGCTGCTGACATTAATTGACCAGTTACTGATGATGAAATAAAAAGTGCCATTTTTTCAATTGGGAAAAACAAAGCTCCAGGACCTGATGGGTATACTTCTGATTTTTTTAAGAAAGCTTGGGACATAGTTGGAACTGACACTTTAAAAACCATCCATGAATTTTTTTTCCAATGTTTTGATTCTTAAACAATTGAATCACGCCTTGATTACCCTCATACCCAAGAGTGATAATATTTCTAGGGTTGAAAATTTTAGGCCCATCTCCTGTTGTAATGTGGTGTACAAAGGTATTTCAAAAATCTTGTCCAATCGACTTATCCCAACAATGAGCCAGATTATAGACGGTGCCCATGCTGGTTTTCTTAAGGGAAGATCAATGATTGAGCATATATTCTTAGTTCAGGAGCTTGTAAGAGAATATGATCGAAAAAGAACTGCACCCAAATGTCTGCTTAAGGTGGATATTAGGAAAGCCTTTAACACTCTTAATTGGAATTTTTTTAAATCAGTTCTCACTGGTCTAGGATTCCCCTTCATTTTCATAGGTTGGATTATGCAATGTGTGACAACGGCATCCTACTCAATCTTGGTAAATGGAATCCCACATGGACATTTTAAAGGAATGCGAGGATTAAGGCAAGGTGATCCGCTATCCTTTTTACTTTTTGTTCTTTCCATGGAATACCTTTCCCGATCTTTGAAACAACTTCATTAGGATCCTGGTTTCACATTTCATCCAAAATGCCGAAAAAACCTAATTACCCATTTATGTTTTGCCGATGATCTTGTCTTTTTCTCTAAAGCGGATAACTCTTCAGTGACAAAAATCATGGAACGGCTAAATGACTTTGGAAAGTGTTCAGGGCTAATTGCAAACATCCAGAAATCTGAATTCTTTGTAGCCGATGTCCCTGATTCTAGTGCCTTACAAACCATTACGGGTTTTTCGATTGGATCAATGCCTTTCCGATACCTAGGAATTCCGATTGCTGGATTTAAGCTTCAAGTATGCCATTATTCTCCATGTATCTCAAGTATGTTGAAAAAAATTAACCTTTGGGAAACATCAAACCTCTCCTATGCTGGCAGATTGGAACTTATTAAGTTTGTTTTCCAAGGAATGCATTGCTTTTGGTAAGATTAATCATATTTGCTTGCACTTCCTTTGGGGTAAAACAGGACAAGGAACTAGGAGGGCCTTGGTTGGTTGGACAAACATCTGTAAATCCAAAAATGAAGGTGGCCTTGGTTTTTTCGAACTTAGATCCTGGAACTCGGCGTTATTGGTCAAGCACTTGTGGAATTTGCATCGTAAGAAAGATACCTTATGGGTTTAATGGATTAATCATAAGTACAAGACCTACCATACATTTTGGACTCGATTGGTTAAGAAATCTGATTCACCATTGATGAAAAAAATATTTCAAATCAGAGACCAATTAGTCCAACTCAAGGGTTCTGTTGTGGAGGCACAACACATGATTGATGATTGGGTGGTGGATGACAATCTGCTACCTAGAAGAGCTTATGAGGTTTTCAGACCCAAAGGGGTAAAGGTGATGAGGTCCATAACCCTCATACATGCCAAGATAATGAGAATGCACATAATTTTACAAAAATGCAAGATCAATGACTCTTAACAAGAAGTAAAACTAAGAAACTAATGCATGAGGTGGGGGCCTTCTTATTTAAACATGTGCAAGATGAACCAAGGGAACTTATACATTGGGTTCACCTTATTGAGCCTACAACATGTTTTGTAAGAAATTTTAGAACCATTGTAAAATATCATTAGTATAAAATGTGTTCTTTATTTTTTAAAAATGTTTATGTTGTATTAGTTTAGGCCCATCTCGGATTGTGAGTTTCTGTAGGACCTGTTTTGGTAGAATTGAGGTATCTATCCAACCACAAGTTTAAATTAGGAGTTCCAAGATGTATTAGAAAGCTAAGACAAAGATCTACAACTTTCATGTTTTGTACTTTTCCAAAATCGATCGTCTTGGCATCCAAAAAGATCATACAAATGAAAGTACTGTTTCTACCGAATTTTGTGACATACCTTCAGTAATTTGGATGTATCTCCTCAATGGTTGGGCCAAATGCAAAGAACTTTATATGCTTATTTTCTACACTCAATTGGCTACAATTCTATAAGAAAGAGCAAGGCTTAATTCGGATCGGAAGATGTCCAAAAATCAGTCACAAACCAAAAACGATTTCAAGATGAAGACAAATCCTTAAAGTCTTCCATGAATAGTACTTGAGGGACCTACTTTGAAAATCATCATTCAAGACTTGCAAGACTAGTTTTTATGGAGCCTACATGAATAGTTTTTAGAAGTGTGTAGTCTTTTCAATCATTATTTCAATTTGTAAGATAGTTTGTTGTCTTGTGATATTTTTGCCTATACAAGGCACATAAGAGAAGCTTTGTAATCTCATACCTTCAATGAAAACTTCTTCTTCTTGAAGAGTAATTCTTGTGTGTTTTCTTGGTTCATATTCAAAATCAAGGCTAGAATCTTTCAAGGCTTGAACATCCTTGTGAGAGTTGTCCAATTCCGGGGAGGGAAACATCCAAGAGGGAGGTATCTTGCTTGGGTTATGTGAAACTCATTGGAGGACTTATGTTCAAAAGGTTTTCTTCAACTTATTTGGAAGCAAGGTGAAGCTATCTTCATTGTGCCTAACCCATATTTGGAGGAGGAGCTTTAGAGTTAAAGAAAGGTCCATTCTTGCACGTATCAAAGTGGCATCAGAGCGAAGGTTTTTCTTTAACTCAACTTATCATTTCTTTGTGTCAAATTTTCTTTTCTTTAGTTCTTCTCTTCATCCACCATTCAACCATCTTCTTAGAAGGTTGAATTCTATTTGGTTTAGTGTCTTCTTCTTGTTTTGAATTGTACAATTCAGAAACAAAAAGAAACCAAAACCAAAACAGTTTATCCGTGTGTTTTCTAGTTCATTGTTTTGTCTATTAAATTCACTTCTTTTTTTGTTACATCTTGGTTTCTTTGTTGTCCATCATTCAAAAAAAAAGTATCCTCTTGTTGTTTATCAAGTTTCTTTATTTCTTCCGGTTCAACAAGCAAAAAAAAACTCAATCAAATCGATATACAAGCTTACCGTATCATTTGGTGATATAAGGTTGGATTGGACTCTAGAAAATTACCGTAACACTGGACCTACATGAAATTGGTGATATAAGGTTGGATTGGACTCTGGACAATTACCGTAACGCTGGACCTACATGAAATTGGTGATATAAGGTTGGATTAGACTCTGGACAATTACCGTAAAGCTGGACCTACATGAAATTGGTGATATAAGGTTGGATTGGACTCCGAGAATTTACCGTAACACTGGACCTATATGAAATTGAAAAGGACTAAGGACAAACATATCATAAAACACTTAAAGATTATTTCTTTGTGATGATTTATGGTTTGTTTACTTCATTTGGTTGGATTTCAATTTCTTTATGTTTAGACACTTTCTTGGACTTTAAATTCTTTGTTTAGAAGATTTTCTGCATTACTTATATTCAGTCCACTGCTTATATACCTACCTTGGTCTATCCTATATTCTTGTTGTTATCGAAGCTCTTAGACTTTGTATTTGTTTAGTTGTATTGTGTGGTGAGCTTAGTTGCATTTTCTTGTGTTCAATATCTGATTTGGCAGCCTCGACAAGAAAGAAAATCAATTTGTTCATCTTGAACAACTTGACAGCCTATACGCACAAAAACATCAACATCTCCATCCAAAACAAACACACAAAGCCTTATCAATCAATATTACCAAGATATATACACTTTGATTAGCTTTGAACAAAAAAAGAAAGAAAGAAAGAGAAGCTTATTTCAAAGAAAAGTTTGCACAAAATAATCAAAAGTGCAAAAAAAAAGAAGCAAAAGAACTGGTCTTGTTTACTTCATAAACTCAAAGTACCCATTTGTTTTCACTTTTGAACACTTGAGTGCTTCTACTTTATCCATACTTGCATCTAGCTTGCATAAAGCCTAAGATTAAGTTAAGAATTGCCCAGGACAACCCCTTAGCATTTCTTTGGCTCAGCCTATTACATCAAATTTGGTTTCAATTCTCTTTGAATCTTAGTATAGTCCAAGTTTGTTGTTTATAACATTGGAATTATGAATGAATTGGTGGGAGATTTGTGAAGAAAGTTTACTTTACATGATTGAAGTTATCGGAATTGATACTCACTTGGCAAGTTTACTTTGAATTGTTATAGCCTCAGATTCTTCAAGGAGACACAAGATTGTGTGAACTACAAAGAGAGAGAGAGAGAGGAACAAACACTTGTGTTTTTGTTTTCCACTAACATAATCAAGTTTCTTTTGTCTTTGTGTTCCTTTTTTTCTTTGTTTTCTTGTTCAATTTCAGGTAATTGTACCATGGATAAGACACCTGAGAGTACTATGGGCCTTAACAAAGAAGGAGAAAGATTGCCCACAAACGTGGATGATTTAGCACAACTAATGCAAAAGATGTTATGGGAAATGAAATTGATGAGTAGCCGTGTAGAGGGCCTAGAAAAACAGTCACAATCTCATCCAGAAAATCCTTTACATGAAGGACAAACATCACATGTACCAGAACATATGCTTGAAAGCCATGGGTCTTTTGCTCCGGAAAGAGGAAGAGGCAGAGGCAGAGGAAGAGGGCTTAATAGGGATTTCATACCTATGAGGACCTTTGATGAAAGAGAAGAAGAACCAAAACAAATGTTTGATGACTATAATATTGAGGAAGAGTACAACCAGTTCCAAAACCGTGGGAATCAAAAGAATAACCGACAAGAAGATGAATTCATCAAAACAAAAGTGAACATCCCCACATTCCATGGAAAGAGTGATGCTGAGACATATTTTGAATGGGAGAAAAAGGTAGATCTCATATACTCTTGTACGAATTATACTGATTTGACTAAAGTGCGCTATGTAGCTATAGAGTTTGCAGATTATGCCTTAATTTGGTGGGATCAACTACACAACGTAAGGAGAAGAACCAGACAAGCACCAATCTCTACTTGGGAAGAAATGAAAATTGAGATGAGAAAAAAATTCATTCCTTCAGACTATGAAAGAACTATCTACCAAAACTTGCAAAAACTCACTCAAGGAAGCCGTAGTGTAGATGAGTATTTCAAAGAGTTAGAGATCTTATTGATAAGAGCTAACATTGAAGAACCAGAGGAAGCTATCATGGCTAGATTCCTAGCTGGATTGAACAAGGAAATTGCAAACAGAGTTGAACTTACCACATATATTGATATCACTTCCATGGTTCATAAAGTTGAAAAGATTGAGAGTCAACTCAAGGTAAAACCCTTTACATCTAGTTTATCTTTTCGAGCTAATTCTTCATCCTATCCAAGAATGCCGTCTAGGACAAATCAAGGCACAAGTTTTAGGCCATCTGCACCTCAAGGCCGTGGGTTCCAAGGAAAGACTCAACCACATCAAAGACCACCTCAACCACCTCAACAAAACTTGGATAAAGGGAAAAATAAGGTTGAAAGTAACATTTCTAATTCCACTGCTAGATTTAGAGACATTCAATGCTTTAAATATTTAGGTAAAGGTCATTTTGCAAATCAAAGTCCCAACCCTAAACGTATCATGTTCATTGAAGAGTCTAATGAATATTATTCTGATGATGAGGAAGTGGAACATGTTAATGTTGAGGAAAACGATGATGAAAATGAGGAAAGTGTGAGTGAGGATGAAGAGCTTGCATCAAAAGAATTCTTGGTTGTTAGAAGAGCTCTTAATGCACATGTTAAGATTGATGAGCAAGATCAACACACAGACAACATTTTTCATATCCATTGCATTGTTAAAGGAAAAGTTTGTACTTTGATTATTGACTCTGGATCCTGCACTAATATGGCAAGTGTTGAACTCGTTAGAAAACTTGATTTGCCATTACTTAACCACCCACACCCTTATAAACTATCTTGGTTGAATGATTATGGAGAAGTGAGCGTTAGCAAACAAGTTTTGATCTCATTGTCATATCTTATGTGATGTAGCTCCTATGCATGCAAGTCATATCCTTTTATGTAGACCATGGAAGTTTGATAAGAAAGTTACTTATGATGGATATTTGAATAGGTATTCATTCAGGTTTAACAATAAGTTGTTTACGCTACATGCATTACCCCCACACAAGGTATTTGAAGATCAAAAGAGAATGTGTAAGAACAGGAATGATCCTAAGGAGAAAGATGCAGAAAAGAAATTTCTGGAGTGTATTAAGAGTGAAAGAAAGAAAAATGAGTCTAAAGGCAAAGAGATAGTAAACATTCATGAAGACAAATCTCAAAAGAAATTTGCTTTCTTTGCCAAACCAAGTGAAGTCTCACATGCCATAAACTCAAACAAAATTGTCTATGTTTTGATGTTTACGGAGTCTCTGATTTCTATGAGTGACTTGCCCTCCACTTTGCCCAGTGGAGTTGTATCTCTGCTTGATGAGTTTTTAGGGCTGTATTCTGAAGAAGAACCTTCTGGTTTGCCACCTTTAAGAGGAATTGAGCACCAAATAGACTTCATTTCTGGTGATGTCCTGTCTAATAGGCCAGCCTACAGAGCAAACCCTGCTGAAACGAAGGAAATTCAACGCCAAGTAGAAGAACTCTTGGCCAAAGGAAAGGTGAGGGAAATCATGAGTCCTTGTGCTGTTTCTGTGATCGTTGTACCAAAGAAAGATGGTACATGGAGAATGTGTACTGATTGTAGAGCCATCAACAAGATAACTGTAAAATACAGGTACCCCATTCCGAGGCTTGATGATATGCTTGATGAATTGCACGGTGCTAAGTATTTTACCAAGATTGATCTTAAAAGTGGTTACTTTCAAGTACGCATTAAAGAAGGTGATGAATGGAAAACTGCATTTAAGACTAAGTTTGGATTGTATGAGTGGTTAGTCATGCAATTTGGCTTAACTAATGCACCTAGTACTTTCATGAGAGTAATGAATGAAGTCTTACGTGCATTCATTGGAAAATTTGTTGTTGTGTACTTTGACGATATCTTGATTTACTCTAAGACTTTGCATGAACACATAGGCCATCTAAGAAGCGTTTTTGAAGCATTGAAGATAGAACAATTATATGCAAATTTCAAGAAATGTTCTTTCTGTATGGAAAAAGTTGTGTTTCTAGGATTTGTGGTTAGTGAAAATGGAATTGAAATGGACCAAGATAAAGTAAACTCAATTTTAGAATGACCAATTCCCACAACTGTTGGAGAGGTGAGAAGCTTTCATGGGTTGGCTAGTTTCTATAGAAGATTTGTTAAGGACTTTTCCACTATTGCTGCACCTTTGAATGAGATTGTTAAAAAAGACGTAGGATTTAAGTGGGGAGAGTCACAACAGAAAGCCTTTGATGAACTTAAAGCAAGGTTAACTTCTGCACCTATTCTAAGACTACCTAGCTCTGATGAAACATTTGAAATTGAATGTGATGCTAGTGGTGTTGGTATAGGAGCTGTACTATCTCAGTCTAAACAACTGATTGCTTATTTTAGTGAAAAGCTTAAGGGAGCGCAATTGAATTATTCAACCTATGACAAAGAGTTGTATGCACTTGTTAGATCATTGCAGACTTGGCAACATTATTTGCAACATAAGGAGTTTGTGGTTCATACTGATCACGAAAGTCTTAAGTTCCTTAAAAGCCAAGGAAAATTAAATAAGAGGCATGCAAAATGAGTTGAATTCATTGAACAATTTCCTTATGTGATAAAATATAAGCAAGGAAAAGATAACATTGTAGCTGATGTATTATCTAGGAGATATTCTTTGATTACTACATTGTCATCTCATTTGCTTGGATTTGAGTGCATCAAGGAATTGTATACATCTGATCCTGACTTTCAGTCAATATTTGATGCATGTGCCGATTCTCCATTTGGTAAGTATTATTTACATGATGGATATTTGTTTAAAGAAAGAAAATTATGCATACCTAAGTGTTCTGTCAGAGAGATACTTGTGAAAGAAGCACATGGTGGAGGTTTAATGGGCCACTTTGGCATCTTTAAGACATTAGAGATGTTAAAGGAACGTTTCTTCTAGCCTCATATGAGAGTTGATGTAGAGAAGGTTTGTGGAAGTTGTATAACTTGCAAGAAAGCTAAATCTACATCACATCAACATGGTTTGTACACTCCATTACCTGTCCCTATGTCACCTTGGATTGATATATCTATGGATTTTGTCTTGGGATTACCTAGATCAAAAATAGAAGTGATAGTGTGTTTGTCGTCGTTGACAGATTTTCTAAAATTGCACACTTCATAGCTTGTAAAAAGGTTGATGATGCATCTCACGTTGCAAACTTGTTCTTTCAGGAAGCTGTACGTCTACATGGCATGCCTAGAACCATTGTTAGTGATAGAGATGCTAAGTTCTTAAGTTACTTTTGGCGTGTGTTGTGGGGTAAACTTGGAATAAAACTCTTATTTTCTACTACTGCTCACCCTCAAACAGATGGTCAAACTGAAGTAGTGAATAGAACTTTGTCTCAATTATTGCGTGCTATAATTCAGGAGAACCTTAAGAATTGGGAAGATTGCTTGCCATATATTGAATTTGCTTATAATAGAAGTGTTCACAGTGGCACCACTCATTCACCATTTGAAGTTGTATGCGGTTTCAATCCTTTGTCTCCCTTGATCTTGTGCCTATTCCTGTTCATGAACGTGCAAGTATTGATGGTAAGAATAAGGCTGAACTGATTAAGAAATTGCATGCTAAGGTTAAGCTACAACTTGAGAAGAAAAAAAACAGTATGCAAAACAAGCTAACAAAGGACGCAAGGAAATTTTATTTGAACGAGGTGATCTTGTTTGACTGCATTTAAGGAAAGAAAGGTTTCATAGAGAAAGGAAATCTAAACTCATGCCAAGAGGAGATGACCCTTTCAAAGTACTTCAAAAGGTTGGAGATAATGCTTACATTCTTGACCTTCCGGAGAGTAAGTATGGTTCAATTTCTCATACTTTTAACGTTGCTGATCTTACTCCTTTTGGTGATGATTTAGATTCGAGGTCGAATCCTTTAGAAGAAGGGGGGAATGATGAGGTCCATAACCCTCATACATACCAAGATAATGAGAATGCACATAATTTTACAAAAATGCAAGATCAAAGACCCTTAACAAGAAGTAAAACTAAGAAA
>AP025044.1:38602204-38622034 GCA_036186865.1 Eustoma russellianum
TAGATCAAAAAAATAGAAGTGATAGTGTGTTTGTCGTCGTTGACAGATTTTCTAAAATTGCACACTTCATAGCTTGTAAAAAGGTTGATGATGCATCTCACGTTGCAAACTTGTTCTTTCAGGAAGCTGTACGTCTACATGGCATGCCTAGAACCATTGTTAGTGATAGAGATGCTAAGTTCTTAAGTTACTTTTGGCGTGTGTTGTGGGGTAAACTTGGAATAAAACTCTTATTTTCTACTACTGCTCACCCTCAAACAGATGGTCAAACTGAAGTAGTGAATAGAACTTTGTCTCAATTATTGCGTGCTATAATTCAGGAGAACCTTAAGAATTGGGAAGATTGCTTGCCATATATTGAATTTGCTTATAATAGAAGTGTTCACAGTGGCACCACTCATTCACCATTTGAAGTTGTATGCGGTTTCAATCCTTTGTCTCCCTTGATCTTGTGCCTATTCCTGTTCATGAACGTGCAAGTATTGATGGTAAGAATAAGGCTGAACTGATTAAGAAATTGCATGCTAAGGTTAAGCTACAACTTGAGAAGAAAAAAAACAGTATGCAAAACAAGCTAACAAAGGACGCAAGGAAATTTTATTTGAACGAGGTGATCTTGTTTGACTGCATTTAAGGAAAGAAAGGTTTCATAGAGAAAGGAAATCTAAACTCATGCCAAGAGGAGATGACCCTTTCAAAGTACTTCAAAAGGTTGGAGATAATGCTTACATTCTTGACCTTCCGGAGAGTAAGTATGGTTCAATTTCTCATACTTTTAACGTTGCTGATCTTACTCCTTTTGGTGATGATTTAGATTCGAGGTCGAATCCTTTAGAAGAAGGGGGGAATGATGAGGTCCATAACCCTCATACATACCAAGATAATGAGAATGCACATAATTTTACAAAAATGCAAGATCAAAGACCCTTAACAAGAAGTAAAACTAAGAAACTAATGCATGAAGTGGGGGCCTTCCTATTTAAACATGTGCAAGATGAACCAAGGGAACTTATACATTGGGTTCACCTTATTGAGCCTACAACATGATTTGTAAGAAATTTTAGAACCATTGTAAAATATCATTAGTATAGAATGTGTTCTTTCTTTTGATTTTTTAAATGTTTATGTTGTATTAGTTTAGGCCCATCTCGGATTGTGAGTTTCTGCAGGACCCGTTTTGGTAGAATTAATGTATCTCTCCAACAACAAGTCCAAATTAGGAGTTCCAAGATGCAACGGAAAGCTAAGAAAAAGATCTACAACTTTCATGTTTTGTACTTTTCCACGATCGTCTTGGCATCCAAAAAGAGCATGCAAATGAAAGTACTGTTTCTACCGAATTTTATGACATACCTTCAGTAATTTGGATGTATCTCCTCAATGGTTGGGCCAAATGCAAAGAAATTTATATGCTTATTTTCTACACTCAATTGGCTACAATTCTCTAAGAAAGAGCAAGGCTTAATTCGGATTGGAAGATGTCCAAAAATCAGTCACAAACCAAAAAAGATTTCAAGATGAAGACAAATCCTTAAAGTCTTCCATGAATAGTACTTGAGGGACCTACTTTGAAAATCATCATTCAAGACTTGCAAGACTAGTTTTTATGGAGCCTACATGAATAGTTTTTAGAAGTGTGTAGTCTTTTCAATCATTATTTAAATTTGTAAGATAGTTTGTTGTCTTGTGATATTTTTGCCTATACAAGGCACATAAGAGAAGCTTTGTAATCTCACATCTTCAATGAAAATTTCTTCTTCTTCAAGAGTAATTCTTGTGTGTTTTCTTGGTTCATATTCAAAATCAAGACTAAAATCTTTCAAGGCTTGAACATCCTTGTGAGAGTTGTTCAATTCCGGGGAGGGATACATCCAAGAGGGAGGTATCTTGCTTGGGTTATGTGAAACTCATTGGAGGACTTATGTTCAAAAGGTTTTCTTCTAACTTATTTGGAAGCAAGATGAAGCTATCTTCATTGTGCCTAAACCATATTTGGAGGAGGAGCTTTAGAGTTAAAGAAAGGTCCATTCTTGCACGTATCAAGAGGTGTCTTGGGCAAAATTAATCTGGGACCCAATCATCACACCTAGGCATGTCTTTATCTTATGGCTAACAGCTCTTGGAAAATTACAAACAAAGGATAGGATGCCTTTTATCCAAGACCAAAACTTTTCGTTATGTGAAAAACAAATTGAAACCGCGCATCACCTGTTCTTTACTTGCCTAGCAACACGACAGGTCTGGAATGCGGTACCACATGGTGTGGCATGTTTTCAAACCTGAGAAATATCACGAGAGTCATAGTTTGGGCACAAAAGACTTTGAATGACAAACACCCTAGGTATAAGGCTGTAAAAGTGACCATTGTTGCAACAGTTTATTACATTTAGCAAAGTAGGAACAAAATGATTTTCGAAAATACTACTTTTGTTCCATTGGATGATGCAAATAGAATATATACTCATGTTTTTCGAGTTATGCACAAGAGTTATCCAAGTTGAGTTCGGATCTGGCCATTGAATTTCATCACAGGACATGATTGTTCGACAACAAGGATTTGTTTGTGTAACTTTGTCATTTGAGGCTTTGTATTTACTGCATCCGATGATGATTTTGCATACATGCTTAGACAAGTCCTAGGCAGCCTGTTGCCTTAGGACCTTTTCGGACTATATAGTTTTTTACATAGCAGCTTGTTGCTTGCAAATTTTTACTTGTAAATTTTGCATTAGCGTTTACATCTCTGCATGACGGGATGTTATTTAGGTCTAATGTACGGGTGGCACCCCCATTTAGGTACATTTTGACGAATCATGGGAAGTACCATGATCATTTCTGGGTAATGAAATTTTTATTTTCCCAAAAAAACCACAGGTCCCGTAAGCCACTTAAACGATCTTCACTATAGTCAATAATGGGTACAACCAAGTCTCTCTAGGCTCAGCTAGAGGAATACAACATCATCAAGATCAACCAAACAATCTTGGAACACAACAAGATACAAGAGAGGAGCAAAATACAAAACTGAAATTTTCAGGCAGAATATTTCTGTCTCGGGAATGCAGGAATCGGACACACCTAGACACCACCAAAACACATTCCCACCGTTCAGAATATACTTATGTGTCTTAGAAATAATCTGTCAAAATTTGGTGACGATCCAACGGTGCAATACTCGGCAAATGCAATTTTCTCGGAGGCTGGCAGACTGCCCAGCACCTACGAATTTCACTCTTCCTCACTTGTATTTGCCACTCTTATTTTTCTTCTTGTTTTCTTGTTCTCTCTTACATTTGTTCCACACAACACCTCTATTTATAGTGCTCCATCTTGTGCATCTTCAATGCACAAGGCCTTCCTAGAGTCTTCCAAGCAATAATCATCCTTGGAGAACCAAAAACACCATTCCAACTTCCTTTGTTGGAACTCTTCCATGTAATAATTTCTTTGACTCCAAACATAGGGACTCTCCAACTAGGAGGGATTCCCAACATATATGTGTGTTTCTATATACATGTATGTATGTATGTGTGTATATGTATGCATATAATATATTAAACTAACAATATGGAATAATTTTGCATATTATATGTATGTATGTATGTATGTGTGTATATGTATGCATATAATATATTAAACTAACAATATGGAATAATTTTGCATATTATATTAAAGATGGGACAATAGAGGAATTTAATACAGCAAATGAAGGCCTTTGAGTCATTTGATTCGGAGCGGAGTGTTAATGCACAAGTACAATGTTTGAGAACACAAATAATACAGCACCAGCTAATATGGTCACGTCCACTTCCTACGAAAGGGGGGAAGAAAACGAACAACAAACTCATTATGCTTGGTTATGAACTATAATCTCTATTTAAATGGGCAGAGATTCACTAATAAAAGTATATTTAGTATTTTTCACTCTCACATTTATTTTGGGCTACAGAGAACAAATGAAATTCGCATAAAATAATAACATTATTTATGATAATATAATATCTTATACTAAAAAAAGCATAAAAATGATTAAAATAGGTACCATGGAGATTATTTTTTTCATGTATATATTATCTAGTAGCTTATTTTATCGAAATATTGAGTATATATCCAAGACGAATATATCTAAACATGGATTTAAGGCAGATGATTGAAGAGGTTCCAACTGGCTCTGGCTGTAAAAATATTGCACTTTCTGGCAGCAACAGTGTTGGAATCTCCATCCCCCTATTCCCCTCTGCGTTTGCATGCGTGTAGGGCGTTATTGGTGTATTAAATTCTCACGTTTGTACATGGTCTGAAAAAGGGTCAGATTGTTTTGCAATGTGATATACGCAGTCTTACCCAACACTTTCTATAGGAGGATGAATCTGTGGCTTGAACGTGTGTTTTCAATGTCACAGAGCATCAATTTTACCAGTTGATCCAAAGACCCGCTCTCGTTTACATACGCGTAGAAAATCATCATCATCATCATCATCCAGACCCAGTATATCCCAACGACAGCGAAAGCTATCGTTAGGGTCTGGGGAGGGTAAGTGGTAGGCAGACAATACCCCTATCCCAAGGGATAGAGAGTCTGCTTCCAGTGAGACCCCGGGCTACATACGCGTAGAAAATAAAAAACAAAAATCAGATAATTCAAATTATAAGTATAATCGTTTTCTGAGCGGATTAGCTCTTACAGATACTCGTTCTATATAACATAATAAAAATATTAAACAATGATAATTCTCAAGGCCATTGTACCTAACTGACCAAAAAGAAAAAGGTGAAGCATCTATTATCCATGCGATGTCTTCTATTGCCGGGACCTTCATAATTCTATGTACAGATAGAAACTTGTAGTAAGTCAGAAAAATGAGGCTTTAGATGCTCCAAGTTAGAGTTGGCAGGAGTGCTAATTACTCCACGGCCAACTTAGGAATCCGCTGGATTCTGATTTGCGTCATCCACAATGTTTTTTGAGTCTGGGACGGTGGAGACTCAGGGCGAGAGATTTCGTCTTTTGCTCCAAGAGTACTAATTACTCCAAGGTTCGAGTAGGCCAAAGGGATTTCCACATTGATATCTCCACCTCATTGTTAAGCTTCCTTATTCCACCATAGAATCCATCAACTCCATTGCCTACTTCTCTATGGTCCTTCCTGCTTATCACTGCTTGTCTCCACCGCGATCCGACCGCGTACTGCTTGAACTCCAGGACCACAGTGTCTGCCACATTTGAGCCCAGTAGAAGTATTAGTTCACAAGGATTCTTTCATGGAAAGGCATAAAGGAAAGTAAGAACATGATATAACCTCATGTTTATATGGTCATTTGGTGTTTGCTTCACTCTTCAATTTGGAACAAAAGAGGAAACTTCGTTTGCAAAGATTTTGACTTTACCTTTTGGAAAATCTTTATTAATGAAAATCATGAGTTATGAATAAAGATATACAGCTTATTTCCACTTCTGTAGCTTTTTGTAAAATCTGAGGAAAAGATAAGTTTGGTGACTTCAAGTAATGCAGAAAGTCTTCACCCTTAATTAATGTGTACGCAATAGATGGTTCTCGGTGCAATAGGCTCCCTCGTTTACGTAGGGTCTGGAGAGAGGCCGAAACTCTGATGTACGCAGCCTTACCTTACACTTTGTGCAAGAGGCTGCTTCTACGGTTCGAACCCTTGACCTTAAGGTCACGGGACAGCAACCTTACCATTGCTCCAAGGCCTGCCCTCGTGTATGCAAAAGAGCAAGCAACCAAAAAGAAGATAAAACAAGTAGTTTGTTATCTCCTTTAGTTAAAGTTTGTAAGCTAACTTCAGATGAAAGCTACCCTTTCCCTTGCTTCTTGAATTGAAAAAACAAACAAATAAAACTATTATTCCCATTTTTGGGCAATTGCACAAATAACTAATCTGATTGCTGATATGGGATTTTGGTCAATCTAAATCTGATAAAGATATGAGTTTGGAAAACACAAGGAATCATCTACTCAAACTCAATTTAGATTAGCAAAAGGAGCAAGAAAAAAACTAACCACTTCTAATGCATTGGCAGTAGGATGCATTTCCATTGCAAGACTCCAAGTGTCCAACTACACCATACCACCAACCTGAAATATAATTATAAAAGAATCACTAAGTAAATCATTTTTTTCAGTCTATAAAGATACAGACATTACAATTTTAGAGAATTTTGCTACCACATTATGACAAGTCATGTGTTTCCATTTCCAATGGAATCAGTTTCTTAACTTTAAAATATGATAGAATAAAGCAAAATGACTCACTAAGTCGGTTGCGCTTCTTATATTGTGAAGTAGCAGTTGATCGACATAGCATGACGCATCATTACGGGTCATCAGGAAACAACCTCTATGTGTTTCTAACACATAGGTATGGTTGTATATACCCGACCCCTCCATACCCCGCTATAGGCGGGAGGAAAGGCAATGGAACAATATTGTTGTTGTAGTATTATGACAAGCCATGTAAGTACAACAAGAAACATAAGATTCTGAATAAATTAAGTTAATATATACCATAAGGGAAGTCTTTGTTTCTTCTCCACTGAATCTCGATTTGATTACCAGGCCTCAAATCATTTAGGCAATCTGAGATATGAAGAACATCTGGAGGGGCAATAGTAGCTGGTGCCCTTAGCCTATTCCAACCTATGTTATCCTCAATTATCCTCCTCCCATTTGCAGAGTACCTGCAAAACTTAACAACTCTTTAATCACCATTAACATAATAAATCCCCTTTTCAACTCAGAATAACCCCCAAATTAAATGGGATTGAGAAAAAATTACCTTGCAACAAAGTTATCTGCACTGGAAACATAGCTCACTTCAGCATCATAACATGACATCATGAATCCAACTTGACCATTCTGCATCTTAAAATTTCAAGAATCCCTCAGAAAATTTGTTTGTTTATGTAATAAACAAGATTTGCACAACCCATTCCAAGCGTCACATCTGTTCAAGCCTGGCAATGTCACTATAACTACTGAATTTTAGTTGAATCAGGGTTCTAGTATTCAGTAGTGTTTGCCAATAATGATGTCGTCAGGCCTGAAAAGACGTCACATCTAGAATCCACTGGGCAAATCCGCCAGGCAATGTCACTATAGCCAAGAACTACTTAATTTTAGTTGAATTAGGGTTCTAGTATTCAGTATTCAGTAGTGTTTGCCAATAATGATAACGTCGTCAGGCCTGAAAAGATGTCACGTCTAGAATCGACTGGACAAATGCGGAATCTTTACAGTTCATGCAGAACATGAGACTAATATAAAACAAGATAACATGATTGATTACCTCACGGTTGAAAATCTGAGCTGGGAGCCAGAATTTGCCTGATTCAATAGCTAAATACCAAGACTTGATAGAATCCTCTGGTACATTACTCTGTTTTTCTTCTGTTTTCCCCACATTACAAGAACCAAACAGGAAACTAAAAAAGTACCCAAAGATTTTCTTTTGCCATTGATTTCCAGTTGGTTTAAGAGCCCTTTTTCTTGAAGAAACATGCTTCTGCCAATGTTGATAACTAGCATCACTAATCAATCTACCCCATTTCTGCTTCAGATGTTTCTCCCATAAGTGATCACTTGCGCACCAATCTCTCAAACAAGTGCAAACACTTGCCATGGTGCAAAGCCCAGATGGAGAAACCTTTTCCAGAATGCATTCCAATGGCAAATCAGGCAAATCAAGAAGAGAAAAAAGCTCCTCATGGATTTCTTCTTCCTCCTTTATCACCTCCTTTTCGGGTTCTTCATTCTTGGTCTTCCTCATTGAGGTAATCCCATTCAAGAAACTCGAAATTCTTGCAATTGCAACCTTTTTCTTGAATTCTTGAGCTGCTAAGAATGAGTGGAGAATTGGGTTTGAAACTAGGATGACAGATAAGAAAGATATCAAGAAAATGAGCAACATTTTTTTTTATGAGATCAAATTGTGCAAGGCTGAATATATCATATATATAGTGGTGTTTTTGAGGTACTTGTATTTTGTTTCCTGAGGAAAAGGACCTTGAATAGAAGTGGTTTAAAAGAACAGGTGAGATTTTGGGCAAGATTTAAAAAGGGTCAATTCAAATTAATTAATAAGACGTCCATCACGACCGACGACGCCTTTATGGTTGGTAGTTACAACGCCTACGATGAAACCAACAATTAACGCCTACAACGAACAATAACAATTGATGAGCCAAAAATACCCCCGTTAGTCAATAACGGTCAACGACTGGATATGGGCATAAAAATGTTAAGTCCCGCGGGTCGGCCCGGAGGTTGACCAGCTCATATATGAACAAACAATCCATCTCGGCCACACGGCCTCATCGCCATCTCGGCCACACGGCCTCAGCGCCATCTAGGCCTAGAGGCCTCATCTCGGCCTTCAGCTCCGTCTCGGCCAAAGAATAACTCGGCCAAAGAGCTATATTCGGCCCCGGATCTGATCTCCCCGCTGATCTCGGACCACATTTGTGCCTACCAACGCTCCTTGAAGTCGGCTACTTTCATCTCGGCAAGCTGGTCCCACACCCTAATTCATCTCGGGCACTTCTGAGTACTTCTAGAGGATCTGACATCGGTTCTAGGAGTTTACCCTAGGTAATTCTACCAGGTGAAACTCCCAGCCAGGTGTCCCAAACTAGCTTACTCAACTCAGTACCGAGCCACGTGGCGAGTATGCAAGAGCAGGAGTCATCCTTATGACCTCCTTGCCTGTCACAACCTCCGGGCTCTGCCCATGCATTGGCCCGAGCCGCCATATAAAAGGCAGAGAAGCAGGAGAGAGAAAGACAAGTAACAATTCACAAATTACACCAAAGAATCATCTTCCTCACGATGAAATCACAGGTTTACCAGAAAACCTTTACTTAAATACTTCCATCAGTATATAAACCTCTCCAAAAAATGGCCTCAACTGACTTGACCGTCGGAGGGTATTACCCGGTGCCATAGATTCCGGGTCCTCTGACTTTGTTCTTTTGTGCAGGTCGGCCAACCGCCTATTACAGACAACTGACGGAGATCTAACGGCATAACTCACCACATTACACTTTATACTTGGTGATAAATCCGACATCATCATATTGGCGCTAGAAGGAGGGCATGAACCTCCGTCAACTAAGTTTTCTTTACTGCACTATTTAAGCTTTCAAGTCAGCTCAGATGGGAAAAGAACCACGTGAGGGACTAGGAGAATCTTCCAATCCTCACCGTCATAGAGATACTCGCTCTGTTCATCCTGGACAGGATTCCAGGCGGCCAGAGCAAGATGCGAGAAAGGCACCAGCGGTGACTGCTGATGAGCGAGAAAAGGCCATGAAATATGTGGCCGAAAACTTGGATGTGTTTGAGGCCGTTGTAGAACGGCTCAAGGGAAAGCGTCCCGAGATAGAGTACATGGAGGACGATTCCATTCCTCTCCATGCTAAGGAGAAGACTCAACAACAATCTTCTCATGGCCCTCAAGGTTTCATGGCGGATGCCAGAAGGGCCAGTGTTGCAGCTCCAACGGTAGAGTCGGTGCCTTTGCCAGGCATCGCCTCGGCATAAGGTCCCGATCCTTCAAAAGTGTTCGTCAGGAGGCTGACCCTCGCAGGCCGAGGAGCCGACCTGAAGAGCCTAAACCAGAATATATGAGGGTGATCCAAGAAAGCCCATTTTCTTGGGATATTGCGGAGTATTTGGCGCCGGACAACTTTAAGGTGCCAAAAATGGATACTTATGATGGAACGTCTGATCCTATCGATCATCTTTTTCAATTTCAAACGGCCATGAGCTTAAAAAATATTCCCGATCCACTCCGGTGCAAAACCTTCCCCATGTATCTGTGTGGGAAGGCAAGAAGATGGTTTCAGGAGCTTCCACCTCAGTCAGTGGACTCCTTTAGACAGTTGGCGCAGAAGTTCAAGTCTCAATTTGTTTCTAGTGCGCCATTTATCAAAAACTCTTCACATCTAATGACCTTGAAACAGGGTCCAGAAGAGTCAGTGCTGAAATACATGCAGCGCTTCTCGGACGAATTACTGCAGGTCAGTGATCGGAACGAAGGAGTAAAGGCAGCTGCATTCATTAATGGTCTCAGGGCGGATCGTCTCTTCTCTCAGCTTGCCGAAGAGGGACCCACTACGTTGAGGGAGTGCCTGGAGAAGGCACACCAGTTTGCCCGCGGAGAAGAGGCAAACCGGTTGAAGAAGGAGGCCGAGCAGAGTACTCGGCATGAAGCTCGGCCCAGTTCCAAGACAGACCGACATGATGACAAACGCGATCGACGCAGTGCGTTTGATCGCCTTGGGGGCCGAGGCAAACGGGTTACAGAAGGAATGCCTCTTTTAGTCTCTAAGGACAGAATATTGGCTGTTATGGAGCGTGATGGTTTAAGAACGGGCCCTAAACCTCTGGCAGGTCCCAGAGATAAAAGGGATCCTAAGCTGTACTGCCGTTATCATCGTGATGTCGGCCATGATACAGAAGACTACCGGCAATTGGCCCAAGCAATTCGGAAGTTGATCGAGCTGGGACACTTAAAGCAGTTCTACGACCCACGCTCACGACTTCACAATCGTTTGGACTTCCGAAAAAGTTCCCAGAAGGACAAGTGCCGACCTGGGACTCCACCTGCGCGTCCCAGGTCGGATGATGATGATGACAGAGGCCAACATGAGGCTGCAGTGCAGCCCCAAATCAACTCGGTAATCTATACTATTTCCGGAGGGCCACCTCAGAAAAGTCAAGGAGGTCCCAGTACGTCAGGGACGTCATCTGGGCCTCCCTCTAAAAAGAGAAGGTTAGCCCGAGAACTGGTCTACGGACCAGAAGACATTGTTCCATCAGACTCCAATAATACGGGTCTGGTAATAGGTTTGTGTATACATTTGGCACCAGATAAAATTGTAGAAGTGCGAAGGGTTTATGTAGATACTGGAAGTGCTGTAAATATCATGTATTATCATGTATATAAGCAATTGGGCTTAGCAGACTCCCAACTGACCCCAGTGGCTTCCCCGTTGTTTGGATTTACTGGTATGCTAGTTCGGCCAGCTGGTTTGATTACACTCAGCGTTAGCTTCGGCAAACCCCCCGCTTACCGCTGTTTGTGGATGGATTTTGTGGTAGTCAAGGAAAGGTCGGCTTACAATATCCTTTTAGGCCAACCAACACTGGTAGCTTTGGAAGCAGTAATATCCCCCTTACATGTCAGTATGAAGTTTCCTTCACCAGGTGGAGTAGTTACCTTACAAGGGGATATTCCTATAGCTCAAAACTGTTATACAGTTGCTACCCAAGGGGCTGGGGCCGTCCAACAGGTTGTTTTGGATGATCTCATTCCTCAACTGAGGAGCGTTTGCACTCAGATGACGTGGTCCAAGAATTCATCCTAGATTCAGGTCGGCCCGATAACACAATCAAGATTGGGACATGGATGCCAGCTGAGACGTTGGCTCAGCTTCAAAGTTTGCTGAGGGAGTTTGCGGAAATTTTTGCATGGACGGCAGAGGATATGCCTAGGATTCCGACTTCCTTAGCAGAACATCGGCTTAATGTGGATTCTCATATCAGACCCATTAAGCAGAAGAAAATGAACTTTGCCCCGGAAAGGAATAAAGTGATAGCCGAAGAGGTCAAGAAGCTCCTCGCGGCAAAGTTCATTGCAGAGGTCTTGTATCCGACATGGTTAGCCAATCCTGTTGTGGTTTCCAAACCTGACAAGACCTGGAGAATGTGTGTAGATTACACCGACCTGAATAAGGCGTGCCCGAAAGATTGTTACCTCTTGCCAAAGATTGACAGGCTAGTGGATTCCACCTTGGGGTATGAGGTCTTTGATTTTCTTGATGCTTTTAAAGGATATCATCAGATCATGATGGCAAAGGAGGATCAGGAGAAGACTTCCTTTATAACAGAGTCGGGCACCTATTGTTATGTCAGCATGCCCTTTGGTCTCAAAAACGCAGGGGCAACTTACCAACGCTTGGTCAACTCGCTATTCCGAGATCAGATTGGCCGAGTTATGGAAGTCTATATAGACGATATGTTGATCAAGAGCAGGTCCTTTGATCAGTATATCTCAAATCTTCGAGAAGTGTTTGTCATCCTAAAAGATTCTCGTATGAGGCTGAACCCGAAAAAATGTACCTCTGGAGTGCGTACGGGAAAGTTTCTCGGATACATGATATCCAAAGAAGGAGTACAGGCCAACCCGGCCAAGATTGAAGCCTTAGAAAGTATGCACCCACCTCGGAATATCAAAGAGGTTCAGAGGTTGACAGGCCGAATTGCTGCCTTGAGCAGATTTCTTTCTAAGTCAGCTGAGAGATCACTACCTTTCTTCCAAATCTTGAAGAAACGAACTGCTTTTCTCTGATTTAAAAGCACACTTGGCCGAGGTGCCTATGCTGACATCCCCTTTGCCTGGGGAGACTTTGTACATATATTTGTCAACCTGCCATGAGCCAGTAAGCGCAATTCTGCTCAGATAGCAGGATTCTGTACAGAAACCTATTTACTTCGCTAGCAAAGTTTTGCATGGAGCCGAAGTGCATTATCCTAATGCTGAAAAAATCATCTTAGCATTAATAGTGGCGGCACGAAAATTCCGGCCCTATCTTCAAGCTCACCCCATAATCGTGGTGATGGATCAGCCCTTGAAGCAAATTCTATCCTGGCCAGGTACTTCTGGCCGAGCTGCCAAGTGGGCTATGGAGCTTGCTGAGTATGATATCAACTATAAGTCACGCACCTCTATTAAGGCTCAAGCTTTGGCCGACTTCTCGGCTGAGGGGGTATCTGTTGAAGAAGATCTTTCTCCTGCACAAGGTTGGGTATTATACGTAGATGGATCTTCTTCAAAGGAAGGAAGCGGAGCAGGACTCCTGATAATTAATCCAAATGAGGAAGAGATGGAATACGCTCTGCGTTTTGACTTTGAGGCCACTAACAATGAGGCCGAGTACGAGGCTCTGATAGCTGGGTTGAGTCTAGCTCGAAAACTGGGGGCACAACAAATAATCGTCCGAAGTGACTCACAGCTCGTAGTTTCTCAAATTAATGGAGATTATGAGGCCAAGGAGGACAACATGAAGCGATATTTGGCTAAGGTTCAGCATTTGAAAGGAATGTTTGAACACTTTATGATAGAACACATCCCCAGGTCGGCCAACAAACGAGCTGATGCACTATCTCGGCTGGCCTCATCCACCTCGACCACTATAGGGAAAAAGATTGTTGTGGAGCTGGTGAAACATCGTGCCTTTGATGGAAATGATGTCTTGCAACAAGACTACCACAATACGTGGATGGATGAGATAGTCACCTACCTGCAACATCAAACTCCGCCTGAGGACAAGTCTCAAGCTCGGCGTCTCCGTTTGAAGGCTTCCAGGTACGCACTCTTTAATGATCACCTGTACAGAAAATCTTTTTCATAGCCGTGGTTGCGTTGCGTACCTGAAGATGAAGGAGACTATATTCTTCGTGAAATGCACTTGGGGATATGTGGAAGCCATTCTGGTTCACGCTCTCTAGCCCGCAAGTGCTACCTAGCTAGTTACTATTGGCCCACCATCCGCAAAAGACGCAGAAGAGTTGGTTAATGCCCATCATGTCAGGCTCATGCTCCGATCTCACATTTGCCGAGCCACGAGTTGACCATTATTTCCAGTTGGTCGTTTGTACAATGGGGTATGGACTTAATGGGGCCTCTACCTCGAGCTCCCGGCTCGGTTAGATTTCTGCTAGTAGCGGTTGACTACTTCACCAAATGGATAGAGGCTGAACCACTAACCACCATAACTGGGGCCCAGGTCAAGAAGTTCTTATGGAAGAATATCATCTGCCGATTTGGCCTACCCCAAGTCCTGATCTTAGATAATGGCAGGCAATTCGCCAAGGATCCGGTGAAGAGTTGGTGTCTTGATTTGTACATCAAGCAACGCTTCACCTCGGTAGCTCATCCTCAGTCAAATGGCCAAGTAGAGCTTGCCAATAGTTGGGTGGAAGAATTACCCAACGTCTTATGGGCCTACCGGACTACTCCATCTACTTCAACAAAGGAGACTCCTTTTTTATTAGTGTATGGCAAAGAAGTCATTATTCCTGTGGAGATCGGCTCTACCTCAACTCGGGTGGATTATTACTCTGCTTCTGATAATGACCAAGAACTACGGTTAAACTTGGATCAACTCGAACAGAAAAGAGATCGAGCTCACATCCGCATGGCTCAATATAAAAACTTGATTTCCCAGTATTACAACTCTCGGGTACGTCCGAGATCTTTTCGAGTAGGAGATCTGGTGATGCGCAACAATGAAGTCAGCCATGCAGTCTCGGCGGGAACTTTTAACCCTAAGTGGGAGGGTCCTTACCGAATAGTTGAAGTATTCCCAACGGGAGCCTACAAGTTACAGACTTTAGAGGGACGAACTCTTCCTTGAACTTGGCACACTTCTCATCTCAGACTTCTTCATCAATGATGAAAATTGTAACTATTTTGTATATCAATGCAACTTTTTTTGGAGCATCTATTCAGAGTCAAGTACTGAGTCAAGTGTCCAAGCAGACTTCGAGCACCATGGAAGGCTCGTATAAGACCTTGGCAGGTCCAAGGCAAATGCCCGCTATAGGGTACATCAAGACCTCGGCAGGTCCGAGGCAAATGCCCGCTATAGGGTACATCAAGACCTCGGCAGGTCCGAGGCAAATGCCCGCCAAAGGGTACATCAAGACCTCGGTAGGTCCGAGGCAAATGCCCGCTATAGGGTACATCAAGACCTCGGCAGGTCCGAGGCAAATGCCCGCCAAAGGGTACATCAAGACCTCGGCAGGTCCGAGGCAAATGCCCGCTATAGGGTACATCAAGACCTCGGCAGGTCCGAGGCAAATGCCCGCTATAGGGTACATCAAGACCTCGGCAGGTCTGAGGCAAATGCCCGCTATAGGGTACATCAAGACCTCGGCAGGTCCGAGGCAAATGCCCGCCAAAGGGTACATCAAGACCTCGGCAGGTTCGAGGCAAATGCCCGCTATAGGGTACATCAAGACCTCGGCAGGTCTGAGGCAAATGCCCGCCAAAGCGTACATCAAGACCTCGGCAGGTCCGGAGCAAAAACCCGCCAGAGGGAGAATAAGACCTCCGCAAGTTCGAGGCACCGGCCTACTAAAGGGAAGAACAAGATTTCGGCAGGTCCGAGATAAAAGTCCAAAGAATGACTTGCAAAACCTCAGAAAACCTGAGGTGAAAATTCACTAAACGGAAGACTTGCACAAGCAAGCTTCAAAAATCCTCTTAACACACGGAGGCCGAAGTGAAATATAACAAGGTGCACATGCCTTATCTGAACTAGTCCAACTAGACAAACTTGCGTTAAAAAGCAATATTACACATTCAAGAATTGGAAGCACAACTATAGTCCAAGTCAGAACCTGATTTAAACAAGGCAGAGTTCATCTCAAGTTTATTCATGAGTTAGCTCAACCCAAGCAACAGGTTTATTCTATGACTTGAAGACTTAGTTTATTTTCAATAAGGTTGATCAAGTTTATTAAGACTGACATGAAAAGTTAGCAACAATAGTATTGAAGAATAAACTTGATAAAACTGCTAAAGGCAAAAGAGTCAACTGAGCCAAAAAGAGATTTTCATTGATGAAGAGTTGGAGTACAAATCGATGTCTGCTCAAACTAAAGATAAACAAAAAGGATCCTAAGCCTAGTCATCTTGATCTTCATCCCTCAAGTCAGCTCCATCCACAAATTTCTGGAATAGCTCTTCGAAGTCTTGAGCAGCAAGAGGATTGTATAGCTCAGTTAGGCGGGGATCATCTCTGCTCAGATCTGGATGCACAGTTGAGCAGACATCAATGGCTCTTCTTTGGCCGACCTCCATGGCTGAGCCTTGCAAAAGGATCATGTTCTCTTCAAAAAATTTGGACTTTCGGAAGTCTCGAATTGTTCTGATCTCAGCCTCGGACAAGTTTTGCCGCAGCAAGTTGATCATCTTCCCATCATCCTGGCTCTTCTGCGCCATTTCAGCCATTTGTTTCTTCAGAAACTCAATCTCATTTAAAGATTGAGTGGAGGTCAGCTCCAGATCGGCCACTTTGTTCTTCAACTCATCCACCTTAGAGTTGGAGGTGGCCAGCCTCATCTCCGCATCTTCGGCCCTTTGCTGGAGTTGTGTATTCCCAGCCCGCAGGTCGGAGATTTCTTGGGTCAGCTCAGCTCTCCTCTGTTCAGCTTCTTCCAGCTGCTTATTCTTGTTCTCAAGCTCCCCAAGAAACTCTTTGCTGCGAGTCAGAATCTCCAACTCCTGAGCTCGGACCTGCAAAGGAAGCAGAGTTAGAAAAAGTTGAATGTTAAAAAGGAAAGACAGCACTCAAAAAAAAATCTTACTTACCAAAGCAATGTTGGATTAAAAGGCGTTTGTCAGCTCGCCCCAAGCAGTTGCCCTGAACTTTTGATGGTCCAAGGGCAGGACTGCCACCTGATTCAGCTTTTCCGCTATGGCGGGCTCAAAAGCTGAATCTCCTTCTGAAAACCCAATCAGAATTGGGCCATGAACTTCAACCAGCTGAGGCAGGTTCTCCTCAACCGGCTCAGCAGCGAACGCCTCCGGGGGCTGAGACGGCCCCGGATCACGACTGCTGGAACCTTCGCCCCGTTGCCTTTTCCAGAGGCGAAGGCTGGAGCCTTCACCAGCGTCTGCTGGGACATCTGAATCAGCAGAAGGCTGAGGCAGGGCCTCAGCATCAGGTTCATCGTCCATAATAACGATGGGCAGAGCTGCAAAGAAATAAAGCAAGTCAGAACCCAAACAAATGTTAACACTTAGGAAATTCTTGCGTATTGAGGAAGAGCTTACCTAATTCAGGCTCCGCTGGCTCGGGCTCAGCAGGAGCAGCAGTCGGACCTGGGGGCAGAGCCGAACTGGAGGCTCCCCCAGAACCAAGGGTGGCCAACCTCCTTTCCCTCCTAAGCCTTTTTCTGGCTTGGGCCTCTGCCATCAAATCAGCCCGAGTGGTAGGACCAGCCATTGCATCTGCGTCAAGATTCAAACAGTTAGACACTGAAGAAGAGGAAATGGCTGAGAAAGAAAAAACAACAAAATGCACCTCGGACAATGAGTAGCTGATCCGGAGAGAGTGGCAAATATTGGTTACTAGCAGTCGAGTGGTCCAGATCGGCTGCTAGTCAGATATCCGAGTCCACCTTCTGCCAGTCAATGACTATTGGAAGTGCTCGAATTCTGTCTGCGTCATTGCAGTGATCTTGGCCTGGCCTCATGTTATCAGCTCTGCCAGACTTCCAGATACTTCTGCTCGGCAGCTCGGACCTCATGACATAAAAGAATTTCTCCTTCCATCTCTTATTGGAAGAAGGAATATTGATGGCAAAAGGAAAGCTGTTGTTGGACGCTCGCTTGCTGAAGTAATACCAGCTCTGCGAGGTCCGACACGCAAAAAGGGCTCGAAAAATAGTGGTATTGAAAGGAAGTTCGGCAATTCTTAGAAGAAGAATGTAACAAAGAATGAGTTTGAGGCCATTAGGTTGAATTTTGAGGAAGCCTGAGCCCGTAAGCCCGCAGAACACGGAGGAGTGGCTCAGGAACAGGAAGGTTGAAGCCAGATTTGAAGTAATCTTCATAGAATGTTTCATAATCCCTAGGGGGATCATAAGCAGTTTGACCTGGCAAGGGAAGAAGAGGGCCAAACCGATTTCTATCGACTTTATAATGTTTACAGATCCTATCTAGGTCGGCCTCAGACAAAGAAGAAGAAGTTTCTTGGACAAGAGGAGAGGCCCGACCTCTCTCTATGACTCCAGAGAAGTGAAAAGGGTCCCTTAGTGGGGCCGGGGGATTTACAGACGCCGGAGCAGGGGCAACCCTTACTGGCTCCGGCGAAGAATTAATTATGGTGAGGGCCCTGCTGGACTGAGCAGAGTCCACGGTGGACTGGAGCAAACTACCGATGGGAAGATCATCGGCAGAGATGGATCTGCCAGACGGCGACGGAGAGCTTATAGCCGCTCCGCTTCCGGTGGCGTAAGAACCACCTTCAAAAGGGTTTTGCGAGTCACGGGAAGAAGAAGACATAATGAAAGATTAGAGAAGAAGACTTACAGAAATTCCTAAGGAAAGGAGGAAGAAGGCCGGAAGGAGGTTGAGCAGGTTAGGAGTTGCCGGAGTCAGAGGGAGTCGCCGGAGAAGAAAGTAAAATGCTAGAGAAAGAATGCGAAAGTAAATAAAGAGGAAAAAATGACCAGCAGAAGGCCTATTTATAGGGCTCCATCTCGGCAGTCCAAAGGTCATTTCGAAATTAATTGCCCTCGATTCCTGAAACAGCCAGAATCCCAAAAGCTGCATAACTGACACTTTGTGCTCTGCGCAAATAGTAAATGCGCAGAACGAACCAATAGAAAATGGACGCGTGCCAGAAAAGACGATGCACTTATGAATTTGGTCAGATTCGTTTAATCAGTTCAACCAAAATCGCCATAAACGCTTCGTACTTTGTGCACCTAATAAGTATACTGAGCGGCCTGATCAGAAGTTGACACGTCATCAAAGGAAGGACGACATGGAAAAAATCTGAACAGATTAGCCTGCCCTCTCAGGTCAGCTCGGCCAAACTAATCTGGAGGGCAACTGATGAGCCAAAAATACCCCCCGTTAGTCAATAACGGTCAACGACTGGATATGGGCATAAAAATGTTAAGTCCCGCGGGTCGGCCCGGAGGTTGACCAGCTCATATATGAACAAACAATCCATCTCGGCCACACGACCTCATCGCCATCTCGGCCACACGGCCTCAGCGCCATCTAGGCCTAGAGGCCTCATCTCGGCCTTCAGCTCCGTCTCGGCCAAAGAATAACTCGGCCAAAGAGCTGTATTCGGCCTCGGATCTGATCTCCCCGCTGATCTCAGACCACATTTGTGACGTTAGCTGCGAACATTATAAAGGGCCTACCAACGCTCCTTGAAGTCGGCTACTTTCATCTCGGCAAGCTGGTCCCACACCCTAATTCATCTCAGGCACTTCTGAGTACTTCTAGAGGATCTGACCTCGGTTCTAGGAGTTTACCCTAGGTAATTCTACCAGGTGAAACTCCCAGCCAGGTGTCTCAAACTAGCTTACTCAGCTCAGTACCGAGCCACGTGGCGAGTATGCAAGAGCAGGAGTCATCCTTATGACCTCCTTACCTGTCACAACCTCCGGGCTCTGCCCATGCATTGGTCCGAGCCGCCATATAAAAGGCAGAGAAGCAGGAGAGAGAAAGACAAGTAACAATTCACACATTACACCAAAGAATCATCTTCCTCACGGTGAAATCACAGATTTACCAGAAAACTTTTACTTAAATACTTCCATCAGTATATAAACCTCTCCAAAAAATGGCCTCAACTGACTTGTCCGTCGGAGGGTATTACCCGGGGCCATAGATCCCGGGTCCTCTGACTTTGTTCTTTTGTGCAGGTCGGTCAACCGCCTATTACAGACAACTGACGGAGATCTAACGGCATAACCCACCACATCACACTTTATACTTGGTGATAAATCCGACATCAACAATAATACTCATTAAATCCCAACGACATCAACAATATAGCTAGAGTTTTAAGATGGTGAAAGACATGCAAACAATATTTCTTTCTTAAGAGATAGAGAGTTTGTTTCCAGTGATACCTCGTCTCTGTGTGCCTGCATAGATAGCACAATAATAGAAACATATACAATTGACGGGATTTTATTATAAAATATAAAAAATATAAATAAACCACTGGGGAAAAAAACGACTATACTATAAAATCGAAAAGATAAACTA
>AP025044.1:38627044-38634544 GCA_036186865.1 Eustoma russellianum
TTAAGACGTATTGCTCCGATATACTGTGCCCAACCGGTGTGAGCAATCGTCTCCCAGGATACAACGGGTACCTGTTCAGTTGAGCGGCACTGCTGAACTTGAACTACTTCGAACCTTCGAATGTCCTGACTTCTCCCGGACGTGATGCAAGCCTCGAATGCTATGAATGCAGAATGCTATGAAATGCTAGAGCAAGGTGTGTGAATAAATGCACCCTTAGCCCTCTTTATATAGTGGAGTCGGTTGGAGAACAAGGTACCGTGATCGTTAGATCAAAACCGAAGTTTGATTTAGGTCATTAGATGAAAACCTCCTATCTAGATTAGGAAGGTTTAATCTCAGCTTTTGGATTGAAGATAGATTAGCAGGTTTAAACCTAGAGCGTTAGATGGAAACCACATTCGGTTGGGGTGGTTAGGACAGTTTAAATCTCGGCAGTTAGATTAAAGCTGCCTTCCCTGCCACCGTTAGATCAAACCAGATTGATCTTATCTTATATCGAAGGATACCGTTTGAATCAGATTTAAACAACCGTTCGATTTAAACCATAACCGAACGCCTTATCAAACTTAACCGCGTTTTGTTTAAACGTAACTGTGCAACCGCGTTTTCCATCCACTTTGAGAATTAATTTCTCATTCACCCATTTCAATTTCTCCAACAGTGGGGAGTGCGATGAGTCACCGTACGGTGAGGGGATCCCATCCGCCTGAGAAAATGTCAAGAATTAGAACAAGTTCTCTGCAACATATTATCCTGAGGATCATCCTTATAGTTTTTCAAAACAAAAGTTTTCGATTCAGATTTTTGTTTCTTCATGAACAAGTTTATCCTAAATATTCGGTTTTAATCTAAGAAAAAGGCTAAAACAGAGAATGAAGGACAATATATAAGAAAGTGCGCGCGCACTCACACACAAATATATATATATATATATATATATATATATATATATATATATATATATATATATATATAACAGACTATGAAAACCTGGAATTTGGAGCAAAAAGCCTTTTAATGGCCCTGAAGGCCCACCGTTCCAGTCTAAAGAAGCATTGTAGAGGACGCAAATCAGGAGTCTATCGGTGTCCTAAGTTAGGTGAGGACTTACAGGACCCACACAAGATATCCCTCGTAAACCAGGTTTTCGGCCTAGCATCAGTAGAACACATATACTGTGCGTGTCTCTGGATTTGAACTCTTGACATCTTGAAGTAAATCTCAACCCGAGTACCAACTGAGATATTGAGATATGAACCGAAAACCTAGAATTTTAATGACCACGGAACATCCTATTCACATCTCTCAGATCAAGCTACTCAAGCATCACTTTCCTTTTCTAATGGTAGATCTAAAACTGTACACAATAAAGAGTGTTCATGGTGTAATAGGCTTCCATTTTACGCAGGGACGGAGGAGGGATCGGATCGTTTCGTGATCTGATGTATACAATATTACCTTACATTTTGTGCAAAAAGCTGTTTCCGCGGCTTGATCCCGTGGTCTCAAAGTCACGAAGAAAAGTTTGCACCGACCTATGCATTCATCAAGTGGTCGAAACTCCAGACTATTTTGTAATCGTATATTCTTTAACTTGTATATAGTCGTACATGTTTATTATTCTTATTTTATATAGCGATACCTTCTTTATCAAGTGGTGCTATAAAAAAATATACTAAATATTTTGATGATGGCGCATGTGCTTTTTTTTTTTTTTTCTTTGTCCATGTCAGGTCAAAATCCAGCCAAGGTGAAACCTAGTTAAAGAAAATGTTATGTACCGCATCTTTTTAAGGTCACAATCATGTGTTTATATTTGAACTATTTAATGTCAATTTATTTTTGTGGCTTTATAACGTTTTAATTGCTTTATAGATGTCCAATTGAGAAGAGTTTAAGTGATTATATAATGTTACGTTGTGGCAACTCTAGGAAATTGTCGCTAAACAATATGTATATCATCCCATTTTTAGTATGCATATCTTATAAGATTTTAGTGGAAATTATTTTAGGCCTGTTGCCTGTCCAAAAGACACATTCAAGAAGTCATTGTTATAATTGTAAAAGAAAAAGAAAAAGAAAAAAAAGGGGTCGTTGTTTTAGTTGACCAGCGATCATCTTCTTCCTTTAGAAAACACAGGACTAAGGTATTTGTATGTATCCTGCAAGTCAACATCTTAGCCTTTATCTGCAGCCAAATGGCCAGAGATCGCTAACAACACCTTTTGAATGAGAACATATATAGTTTTCATTTCTCATCAAAGAGTTTTGGCAATAAATCCAAACAAATCAGTCAAGCTTATTTGTATATAATATGGTAGTTAGTTGTCACTGATGAAGTTGGTTTCTCACCAGATGGATTAGAGATGATCCGAAGGTAACTCCACTAATGTCCTGTTAGGGTCTTTGTTACACCCAGAAATTTCGAATTAGCTTTGATATGTTAATTTAAGCTAGCGTAGCCGTGGGTGTAATGACCTTTAGAATTTAATTAACGTAATGTACTATTTATACACTAGTAGTTTCGTAACTCATGATTGGATATATATATATATATATATTTATTATAAAAGACAAGTAAATAAGAAAAAAAATAAAAGACAAAGTATAAAGAATGAAATAAAATTTATAAATAATAGTTAAACAAATAAAAGGGGGCCGGTGAGGATATTTGGAAAAAACAAAAAAAAAATAATAAATAAAAAGTGACGTTATTTATGGGGGAGAAAATAACTGCCCTCCCCCAAGTTTCGCTAAATGGGGCGTTATAGGCAGAAGGGGGGGGGGGGGCAACGCAGGTGAAGGGAAGGAAAGAATAAAAAAAAGATCAAAAGCAAGGAAAAGAGGCATCGAACGGAAGAAGAGAAGAAGGGAAGGAAAAGAAGAAGAAAAAGAGAAGAGAGGAAGAGAAGAGGAAGGGAAGAAGAAGGGGGAAACTTGGCATTCCAATCTATTTGATAATCGTATAATGGTGTAATCGTCTACAACCAAGTAGGTTTCCTTTTCTCCCTCTAATTGGTACAAATTCAAGCATGATTTGGTGATATATTATGTGTTTTTGTTGTTTTAATTGCTGCAATCTATGCCATGTTAATTATATGTGAAAAGCATGAGATCTTGGAGCCTGTGGAATGCGTTTGATGATATTGCGTGCTTTGGTTTTGATTTTAGGAAAAAATTTGATAATCAAAATATCACATCTTTAGCATATTTGGGGCTTTTAGTTTTGGTTTTGGCCTTAGAATAGGTTCTCATAGACTGGAAATAGAAGGAAATATAGATCGGAGTCGAAAAACGGACGCCGAAAGACGACAGTGCGTCTCATGCGCCGCCAGAGGGAGGCTGCGCGTGGCCTTCACGCGCAGGCGTGGGCTGCACGCGCCTCTGGTTTCTGCACACTGAAAATCTGTAAAAAAAAATTATATAATATCGGACCGGACCAGACCATGCGCAGGCGGGCCGGACTCTTAGCGGGCCGGTTGTCCACTGGCCTGGCCCGTTTAATGGAAGCAGTAAAAAAAATTGGGTTGAACCGACCGCGGGCTGGGCCGAATGGCCAACGGACCGAGCCCCAGTTGGTCGACCCAATTAGCCGGATAATTAAAAAAAAAGGGAAAAGCTGGTCTTGGCAGGCCAGCCTCAAGCAGGCCGGACCTACGAAATGGGAGCGGACCAGGGCCGGCAGAAAACAAAAGGCCAGCCCAATTGTTTAATTAATAATTAAAAATAAATTCTGAAATTCTAGAAATTCTTATAATTGTTACTAAACTAATTAAATTGGTAATAATTTTAGAAATATTATAATTAAATATCAGAAAATTATAAATAAATTCCAGAAATTATAAAATGCTAAAATTAAATTATTTTCACTAAATTTCAGTAATTGTGATAATTTATTTAATTTGGATAATTAGGTAATAAATAGAAATAAATTAGGAAAAAATGAGAAAAAATATAGAAAATGCACAATAAATGTATACAAGCCATGGAAAAATAGTTTTAATGTTAAAAGACATTAAATCATTGCTTGGATAATAAATGAACCTAGATTTAAGTGCCAGAGGATGGTGAGGATGGGCCAAGGGCCTTAGGCGATTGTGTTATTTGCATCCATGGCACGTGCATTGCATGATGATGGGTCATGACGTACGGGTCACGGGCGCTCAGGATGGTGTACGGTGGCGGGGCCAAGTATACTCAGGATGGTGACTGTGGGTGTGTACAACCCACAGCCACTCAGTTAGGTCCCGGGATCATGCATTGCATGGCGGAATTATCGGCATCTTGAGTGACATGACTTTGTTGCGTGTGACATGCATAGTAGGACATGCATCACGTTGTTGCGCATTTTTATCTGAGTGAATTACTTTTCCGCATTCATATGCTTATGTGATATCATGTTTTACGTGCTATGTGTTATATCATTTTTAGATGCTCGTCTTGTACTACTTGGAGGCAGGTGCCTACTGAGTGATTTTCCAGTCACTCACCCCTACTCCCCCCCACCAGGTGAGCACGAGGAAGAGTACGACTATATCTTCGCTGAGGACGGGGCTGACACGGTAGTATGGGCATATTGGCGGTCGCACCTAGAATACGAGGAGACCTTGCGGCTGTCCGTTATTAGTTCATTGGGGTTTCCATCAGACATCACCTTGTACAGTTTGATAGACTCTAGATGTTAACTTGTTGACGTTCTGATCTTGCCTTATTTATTATTCTACTGAGGATTTTCTTTATCAAGAAAACTTTACGTTATTGTATTTCGTTTCCGCGCGAAAAATTTCTACGTCTTTTCAGGCATGATGGAAATTGATTCGACGCTTTGTATCCTCCTTAGTGAGATATGGCGGGCGCACTGTTCCCGATGCTAGGGTTCATGATCGGGGCGCTACAGGTGGTATCAGAGCTGAGGCTTCAGATCCGCCTCGGAAACGCAGGATTAACTAGATCACTTAGACATAAGCCATGATCTTTACCTAGGAATAACGATTATACCCCTAATAAATGTAGTAGACCTAAGTTATGATCGGGTTAAGGGAGGTGTGTGCCGTTGGTGAGCTTTCTTCATTTAATTACCGTTGTACCCCTGAACTTTTCGCATGAGCACCCTAAATGACCAAATCCCTCTATTATTTCTGTCAATCCAAATTCTCGTCAAGGTTCGCGCGAAATCCAAGGAAATGCCGTCTCGTCGTAAAAAAAAATCTGGCAAAAGAGGCAACGGTGGTTATGGTACGACCACCGGAATCAGGGGACCATTCTCCAGGCATTGATTGACACCATGACCACCACTTTGGCGTAATAGCGGCAATAATAGTTGAACCATCGGCTTCCACCGCTGCCATCACCAGACCTGAGGTCCTACTACATGGAAATGCAGGACTTCCGGAATCTGATGTATAGAAAGACCCTTCACCGGGGAGGCATAAGTATGCGACATGACCGCCAATAATCACAAGATCGCTCGCGATGGAAGTACAACCGTATAGGAGTGTATGGCCACCGCGGCCACCATGTGCTCATTGTTGTTGCCACTTTTGAATCAGTGTGGGAGGATTATGCAAGCGTGAGTGCAACAACAAGAACGTTTTACGAGTAAGGGCACTAAATAGAGACCGGCGCCACCATCACAGCAGGATCAATAACAGTATAAAGGGAAGCAAGGATCAGTGCCCACATCCACGCGATGACTGATGCGGACATCGGAAAGGTTGGCGACATCGTAGCAGAGTTCAACCGCCAGCGACCAGGTACCAATGACTCATCATCAGTACAGATGATGTAATCAGAGATAGATGATCAGAGTTGCACAGCGGAAGCGTGGGTGTCTTAAGTCATGTAAGTTCAGAAGAGTGAACCTTAGTGGATCCTAAGAAGATTAAAGATATTGCTGAGTAGCCCGCACTGACCAAGGTGATTGAAGTAAGGAATTGTCTTGGTTTGGCTAGCTGCTATAGGAAAACTGTGGAATGATTCTCGTCGATACTGGTGTCCTGAGCAGACAACGCAGAAGAAGGCAAAGTTCGAGTGGACCGGTGATCTCAGCAAAGTTTCGCTGAGACAAAAATAAAGCTTAAACACAAGATCATAATACACAATTTAGCTAATTAACTATGTATACACACAGAGACCAATACAACATACCTTAACTACATGTTCCACATATCAAACACATACTAGAACACCAACCATAGAAAATCCAACACAACTACACAAAGAAACATAACACCGTACAAAAAAAAAGATATTACATAACATAATGAGCTATGAATGTGCAGCACATAAATCATCAAATTAAATAGATATACCACATAAAAATCAGGTGGAGAAACGTAACATAAGGCACACCATACTCATACACGACACAAGCAAATACATAACCAACCATAACATATAAATAAAATAACTTAAGTCGTTAATAGTAAAATCGCAGTCACGGCTGCAAAAACCCAATAGCTTGCCCCATCATCACATACCATCACTCCTTGCCTGATAAAATTTACTAATTCAAGTATGACACGAATAATAAACACCACAAAAGTACCCAAAAAAGGGGTTCATAAACCACCATATATATAAAAAAAACAATACAAGCATGTCGATTAAAACAATACAAGCATCAATTTCAGGGAATTAAAACAAACAAGTCAAGCCAATATAACATGTGTTTCTGAGAGATCACATAAGAAATGTCATCTAAGCTATCAAGTTATCTAGTTATCAACGAGTCTTTCATATAAAAACACAAAGATTCTAAATAATAAATGTCATTATCTAAAGAGTTGGATATTAAATATTTTATTTACACACTGATGTTTCGATTAAAAAATGCACACAGCTTTGAGAATCAATCCCAGAAAATAAGAACGAATAACAAGCCAAAATGACGTGTGTTGTTGGGATATATCATCTAAGAAAAAGTTTTCTAGTTATTAACGAGCCTTTTAGATAAAACGACAATTTTCATTATGAGTCATCGGAAAATAATTTCGGTGTATTTTTAATACATGGACATGGTTGCGTAATGTTGTTGTTGTTAAAAAAACAACAACAAAATTGATAAATTAGAGTAATTAAAAAGGTATATAACTATGTAGAGTTTTCATTTGCAATTTTTATTTTTATTTTACAAAATTAGTTTCGGTTTGCAAAATTAGAGAGATTAAGAAGGTATATACCGGATGGGATCACCTCACCGGCGTTGACCTCACCCTACTTCCCACCACGTGACACGTGGCAGCAGGGGGTGGTGAGGCTGGATAAGGGTAATCCTCGTCCAGCCTCACCACCTCCCCTGGTGCCACGTGACGCACGCGTTGAGGGAGTTGCGATGAAGGGATCTGAATCCGGTATACACAACTACGTATTTTCTTCTTTTTGCAAAATTAGTTTTCATTTGCAAAATATCCCTTTTCCTTTTTTTAGCTTGCATTTCTAAATAAGCGAATAAGTCATACAACAACATTATTAGAGGCTTCTGCCTATGACAGGGTG
>AP025044.1:38637044-38681515 GCA_036186865.1 Eustoma russellianum
ATTACAATTGCAATAAGAACCAAACAAAAAAGCCATGCTACATAGTCAACGTGACTGGTTTTATGACAGCGTTTGCCGGATACAAGAATCTTTTCCTTATCCACCCAACTCATACAACTTTTGCAGTAATTTAAGCCGGCATTTAAAAAAAATACCTGAAATGTATGAGTGAATAAATAAATGTCGTTCTCGATGCATTAGGCTCCCGCGTTGTGCATGGTCCGAGGAGGGACCGGATAGCTTTGCAATCTGATGTACACATTCTTACTCTACACTTTATGCAATAGGATCTTTCTGCTTCTCTAACCCGTAACCTCAATGTCAAAAAGTATAAACATTATCAGTTGCTTTAAGAACCGCCTTTGTATAAGTAAATAAATATATAGAACTTACAAGAGCAAAAAAACCAAAGACATGCATACACATATATGGACACCTACAAGCATATGTGTGCGTATGCATGTAAAAAAGACACTGAGCTATTAATTAAAAAAGATGGAAAATAATAAAGTCAAACAAGAAAAAGAGTAACTAAAGATGAGGGACATTCGACTTAGAAAGCAGAATCAACTTTGTTATGAATAAATAACAATATAAAAATATTATGCGAACTCTAATAAAATCTGTAGAAGATTATATATATATACTATATCATCATAATAAGATGGGCTTTAGAGCTATTTGTAAAATTGTTGATTTGTGATCTTGAGGTTACCGATTCGAGCTGCGAAAACAGCCTCTTGTACAAAGTGTAGGGTAAGGCTGCGTACATCAGATCGCGAAGCGATCCGGTCCCTTACCAGATCCTACACAAACACGGGAGGCGTAATGAGAACGTCCTAATATATCATCATAAACATACTAATATATATATATATATATATATATATATATATATATATATATATATATAAGATATATATATACGCACACGTATATGAGTGTGTATATTATATAAATCTAACAGTTAACCGTATGAATCAGGATGTGGAGGTGATTTTGAGCTCGACCGATAATCATGAATTTATCATACTACTAAAGACCAATTAGAGTTTTTTCTTTTCCGAAAAGGATCGATGTATTATTCACAAAATCAAAGCTTTCAGTATGTACAATGTCACTACCGAGTCTAACGAAAAAGTTACGCTTACATTCTTATACTGATAACATCAATATGATTAGCAACATTCAAAACATGCAGACAACGGCCTATTGCTTGAATAAACTCTGTCCGCGAGACGTTGGTCATAGCGGCATCATAAGTTGTCTTGTTCCAAAAGACCAATTAGAGTTTGATAGTGCACTTAGTTGTAGTTTATTTCCGTGAGTCTCTGCCATTTTTCTAGGGGGAAAAGATTAGTGGCGGAGGCTTATATGCATTTTGATCTGATTATGATATGATTCGACAAACTACAAGAACGACCTAATAAAAAGACCATAACTTCAATGTGAAAGCGGTGAATGTTAGAAGAGTCAGAAAGTGCGGCAAAATATGACGCCTCCAATTACGCCATGTATACAAAAAAAGAAGAGGTTTAAAATTTTTTATTTTTAAAAAAGAGTTGCTTGTACACGTGTCAGTGCATGATTAAAGGTCTCATATTTTGTCTCACTTTTTATCTCTCCTGATCTGAATCCATGTGAAAGCGGCTGAGGTTACACTGTGTAGCTCTTATTAAACTGCAATTTTAATTAGATATAAGATCCTTCTACTTTTCTACACAAATCTTGCAATTTTAACGTTAATTGAAGCTGGCATCAATAAAAAGAATAAGCATAAAGAGTAATATTTATAAACAGCTCTTACAATTTTCTAAAGGTGCATAAGATATAAACATATAAGTATATAATATTTACAAATGCAAAAAAATCAAAAACATGCATACAGACAATAGCAACTGGAACCTGTGTGATACGGGCAAGGCCCCTATGTTTTATATGTGTACCAGAAGAAATCAGTGAATATGAAATACGAAGTCAAATCAATAAAAAGAAGAGTGATGAAAATGTTGAAAAAGTAATAATATATAACAATAGGTAAAACTGTCCCATAAGTGGTGGATGTTGATACTGGGGAAAACGATTATAACGTAACTATTACGTTAATCCAGTTACACGTGCATACAAAAAGTCGTTCTATGTATACTAGACTCCCGTATTTGTGTAAGATTCGAAAAGATGTCGGATCACTTCGCGATCTGATATACGCAGCTTTATCTTGCACTTTTTTATGCAAAAGACAGCTTTTACGGTTCGAATCCGTAATATCAAATCACAAAGAAGAAACTTCACCAGTTAATCTAAACCTTTTCCTCAATACATTTATATGTTCATATACATTTCTTTTATTCATATATCTACTTATGTAGATTGACGAAACGCCATTAGTGAGAGTTAAAGTGTGTACATATTCATATGGACACATGTTTGTGTCTGATCTCTGTGTGTGCACGCACACAAACAGGAACAATTTTTAAATGCCACCTCATGATTTATAAACCATGTATTATACAACATTATCCTATTGACTTAAAGGTTCTCGCCTATAACAGGGTATGAAGAGGTCGAATATACACAATCATACTCATGTGTTGAAACACACAAAAGTTGCCTCCCAATGACTCATAATGAAAATTGCGTCAAGCTGTGTCGATCAACTGCTATTTCACAATATAAGAACCGCGACTGATTTAGTGAGTCATTTTGACTTATTGCATCAAATTCCAAAGTCGAAGAATATGTTAACTCCATCTAATGGAAATTCGTGTATATACCAACACGACACTTAATTCGACAAGCGTAGTATTTTTTTAAAAAAAAATTTCGACAAATTTATATATCCACACCCACTCCTAACAAAATTATTGTTATTATTAGTAATTTTAAAATTAGGTTTTTCGTTTTCTTTTGTTCTGAAAGCATGATTCTCTCAGCACACCAAAATGTAACCTTACATCCACATATCACAAGTTCCACTTGAAAGACTCGAGACTCTAAACACTTACTTGCAAACTGATCCAAAAGCGCACTGCTAAAATCTGTCATATACATGCAGAAACCCTTCGTTCGAAAATCTAGAGACCTAGTCCGACGGTGCGACCGTCTCTGCGACGTAGTCCAGCCGTGTATTGTTTCTCTAGATCCATCTGCAGCTGCTCCCTCTGCTTCTCCACATTGTGGTCCTCCGCTTTGTGTTCCACTTTGACCTCCCCTTTCACACCCTACATTTGGCAATAGGTACCAATGCAACCTCAGACTCTAAAAGTGTGTCAGTACGTGAGGTAGATGAATAATTGATGATGATTACTAATCTGCAAAGCAATAAGACTTGTTTTTGACAGTGAAGGGAAAGAGAAGGTGAAGGAAATACCATGAGCTTCTGGAATTTCTCTTGCCGCTCGACGTCTCCAAGTACTGTTGTATCCCAACGATGACCGTGCTATGTTCACGAGTTGGATAGGACACACAGGAGTAAAACAATGTAAATACCTCAAAGAATCTGAAAGACGAGTATGCTTGTACAGAAAATGCCAGAGTCTGAGGTCCATTAGCTTACAGTTTGAGCAGGCTACATAAAGTGGTGTGAACTGGATGACTAGTTTGCTTGCTAATAGAAAGCATTCAACTTCATGTGTTGCACAAATAAAGATCAGTTGCCTAAACTGCTTTAGTGCGTACTCAAGTGTTTCAAGTGCATTTGAAGTATGTCTCATAGTTAAACATGAATCTCACTTCAAACGAGCGTACTTAAGTGTGCCCACTGCACGTGGATCTCGTTGTTAAGCATAAATTACATCGATCAATTGCCTCAAATTAATCTGCAGTGGTGCGCAGTTATCTGTTCTAGCTGCAATTTATGTGTACCATGGCTATTAAACATATATCACACACTCTAGAAGAGCTGAGAGATAAGTACTTTTGCTTTCTTTTTCTTTGTCCTGAAGAGGAGACACAAGGGTTTTGTTTAGCATCAAAAACACATTGTTGATTCTCTATAGTACCGAAAACCAGATTTATTAACCAGATATGCTCAACAAAAGGGTTCTGGTAGATTGGGTAATAGTCAGTTGCATGACTTGCGGGATTGTGGCTGGCCTAGCCGGGTTTGGAAGGAGCTGAATGCGAAGGATAGGGGGGGTTTTTGGATGGTGCAAGATTGCGAAACATGGGTTGACATGAACCTAACGAGTAGCTATGGCATGTATTTTACCACCAAGGATTGGTGCTATGTCTTTCGAGAGGCGGCCTATGGAATATGGACTTGGCGGAATCGTTTAATTCATGGGGTGGTGGAGCATCTTATCCCACCGGGGATTTTCGCGAATGACGTTATTACTAGAGTTAGGGAATCACAGATGGCTTTTGGTATTGCTTTATTGTAAAGCTTGCAGTAGAAGGTTTTTGCTGTCAATCTGATGTAAATACGTTTATATGAATACAATTTGATCCTTTTCGGGGAAAAAAGGGTTCAGACACAAGCGATGACAAGAAAGTATGCTCAAATATACCTCTTCTGTACGAGCAGTCTTCTTATTTCCCCATAGAAGTTTTTTCTTTTGGTCAGCAGTCAAGCATCCAGTACCAATAAGATTGTGATTAACTGTGAATCAGTCCAATCAGAAAACAATCTATAAATTTCAAAAATGGTTTGATCTGAAAGCACAAAAGCTTTAATAGCAAATGGAAAACCACGGAGCAAATAGATGAATCAGTGCTTTGGTGCATTCATGTCTGAGTGAAGTTCAATTAAATCTAGAACTCATATGTTCACAAAACGTATCCCCGTGGTAAACCAAATTAGTTTACCATCAGTTCATGCAGAAATCACCAGCATCAATGCACGTGTTCACAACCAAAAAAAGGCACATGTTTGAAAAACTTGCAACACCTTGTCAGGTAGTATCAAGATTGACCACGTGGTAATGAGATGCATACCTAAATTTTTTTATAGCGCTGGATTCAAGACTGATGTAGACTATCATTTGCAATGGAGGTCATCAAACACCCAATTATAAGGTCAATCATTTCCCAATGCATACTTACAGTGACATTAACCGTATTGCCACAGGATATTACATAAAATACATTAATTTAATGCCTTGCCGACATCCCATAAAACTGAACTGATGCAACATGATCTCACTGAAGACTAGGAATGGGAGGGAGAAAGATGATCCTATAATATGAGTAACTTAGGAGGGATTACAGTTTCCAAAAAGATATTGCTTACAGCTAGTCGGCATAATAGTTAGTAAGCATGATAGCAACTGTTTTGGATCATTTTCCTCATGTAAAATAAAGACATGACAGTCAAAGTTAGCACTGAGATCCCACACAAAGAGGTCTTGAATTCAACCATCACCAATGCGTCCTATTTCTACAATATGTTGTAACTCTATCCATTTGTTAGTTCTTTCTTGCCATGTAGACACAGATAAATTGCTTAGTTCTAGAAGCATCTAAAAAATAAAGCATCAGTTGAGATTCTAAACTGATATGCATGTCCAAACAAATACTTAAAAAACCATACCTAGTGCAGCAGCCTGCACTGCGGCAAGTTTTGCAGCGTCTATATCAGAGTCAGCCAACCCAGTCGCCTCTGAAGTTCCACTGCAAGTAGGATCTTGAGCTGAGTTTGGATTCGTGGACCACTTACTAACAGCTTTCTCTTTGATAACTGCTTCGATGACAAACCAAAAGCTAAGATATCAACCAACGAAAACTCATACAAACTGAGATAGGATAAAAAGTAAATAAAAGGAAAAGGTGATTACCATCTGCACCACCTTCACCGCTCCCATTTGAGCCAAATAACTTGGGCTTCTTGGCAGAATAGTCTTGGTCTTTGGTATAGCGCATATTTCGTTTATCAAACTGCTCCTCAGATTCTCTATGGTACCTCCCACTGTGCTTGCTCCTCTCATCAGAATTCTTTTGTTGTTTGGTAAGCTTTTCATCTTCCTGTGATTTATTATCGCTCACTCTTGTCTCTTTTTGGCGATGACCAGAACTATCCCTCTTAGGATTTGAGTCATTTCTGTGTCTCCTAAAATCTTCATAAGCAGTTTTGTGATCCTCTGAGCTCCTTTGCAGAACTGTTTTCTGCTCTTTATCTTCTTTATCTTCACATATATCTCTTTCCTTAACCTTGATATCCTCCGAAGGGGGACTTCTAAGGTTACATCCAGATCCAGCTCTGTCAGATGACGAATCCTTGTCTTTGTGCTTCTGATTCTCATGGGAGAAACCTTTCTCTCTATCCCTGCTTCTGTCAGCTAATCTCTCTGATTTATCTCGTAAACATTTCTCGTAATCACGCTCATAGTCTCTAGAACGATGTGCATTTTCCTTTCTAGAGTGGCTAGAATGTCTAGAAGATCGAGAATAATCCCTATCTGCATCATCTCCATATCTATTCCGTCTATAATCATCATCATGCCTGTAATGATCTTGGGAACTCCGAGAAGACTGACGTTCAGGAAGCCTATATGAATCGCCACCCCTACCATAAAGGTTCCTTCCAGAATCCCTATCTAGTTCATGCTTGCGATCCTTCCTTCTTTGTCCATTACTAGCCTTTTCATGATCTTTCTTTGTTGCAGGTGGACTGGTAATGCGGTCACGTATTGGGCTTTCTGCATTCATATAAGGAACACTGTAATTAGAACAAAGTACACTGCAGACAATATCAAAAGCAGTTCTCCCTGCTATGCTGCATTTTAGCACTTTGGACAGTGATAAAGGGGGTCACTAGCATAGTAATAGAGACATGATTCATGAGACAAGAAGCAAGATAAGATATTCCTGAGGAGAAAACTGCTGGACAACGACCATGTGACACTGGCCTGTGCATCTACAAAAACTTAGACTAGTAGCAGCTTATACTAGAAATTGAACTAAAAGTCCAAATCATGAATTATCTGATTTTCAATTGATTGCAGATGATTCCTACTGAACAAATAAGCTAATCATCTTTAGCTAGAGCTATCAAGATGCTGAACCCCTATTCGATGCAGGGTTAATTTACAAGGCCAAACTGGATTTGAAATCCGTCAATTTATTGCAGTTTGAAACAACCTAACATGCTCCATACAACAAACGCCTGTCCCTATAGAACATTTAAGGATGCAAAAGAACTGAGGATCAATGTATATGACCTGTGTCAAAACACAAATTATTAAGAAGGAATCTTTCATGTACATCACATACCAAGAGCTATTCGGAGAGTGATAATGAAAAATTTGCTCTTAAGGGTTAAGAAACTCAATGGTTAAATTCACTGGAGACTCAAAGTCGATCATAACCAGACCAACTGGCCCTCACTTCACTAGCAGCATGACAGTTTGTTTATCAGTCATTATGAACAACTTAAGAATATCTAAACTTAAAAGAGTTAAGATTATTGATGCCGTCAGCAATATTTAGCGTCAATTCTAAATTTTCTTATACACTTCACAGACAAAAAATGTTCTTTTCAACAAGATCACTTTTACTCATGTAACATGGACTGAAACAAAAATCATGACAAAAAAATGGAAAAGGAAACAGAAAGAGAACTGGCTGAATAATCAAATTGCTTGATCTGTAGAGGAGCCCTGTGAAAATCAGAGCAAAAAAGCACCATGTCACTGAATTTTAGTAGTCTAGCACATGCACATTACAAGTTTACAGACGCGTAAAAAGTACCAAGAAATGCGAGAATGTCACTGAATTCTAGTATAGCACATGCACATTAATCTGCACAGCGTCATAATCAATCAAGCATGTAAGACGCCAAATCCATTATCATAGCCAATCAATATCCAAAGCAATTTCCATAATACAAATAGCAAGAGGCATGTGCACTTGACTCACACAACCAATGCTTAGATACCTGGCATCATAAAAGCAGACGATTGATCATTTTCAGATAAAATCGAAACAAGCAAGAGAAACTTGGAGTTTGCTTCCCGACTTGTCTATGTCCAATTGATGAAAAATCAAATGTCAGAATATTGTCCTGAATAGTTCATTAGATTTCTGTAGCTTATCTCTATTCAAAGGTCACATGAACCTCTTAAGCTAAATTATTTTTACACGCCAAACTAGAACATCAAAATCACAAGACAAAAAAGAAACATATTAAACACATAATTAGAGCATTTTTATTCTACAAAACGTCAAAATTTTACCATCAGACGAAGATGATCCAGCAGCTGGAGATCGACGCCTGTACTTTTTGCTGCCAGAATCATTGCTCGGCTTCCGAAACACAGGCGTTCCCGTTGGATCCCCACTATTGTCACCCGGAGAAGATGGCTGAAGATTCGCTTCCATCTTCAATCACCGCCACCTAAAATAATCAAATAATTCTTAACAGAACTTATTACTTAATCTATAATTTAAACATGTCCTTACACAATTTGTTAGGAAAATAACTGATAATCATGAACAGTCGTCAAATATGATATTTAGCAAACGAGAAGAAGAAAGAACCAGAGAAATGAAAAACAAAAGAAAGAAAATCGTAAAATAAACTTACTTCCTTGAGAATTTGATGCTGGATTCAGAAGGCCAAATCCATTGAAAAGTGAAAATGTAGTTCGATGTTCTTAATTGGATGTTGTACTAGGGTTATCCATTTGTGATTTTCAGATGAACGAGAATAACTAGTGAAGCTGCTGGAATTGGAACTTCGGGCTAGGGTTTCTTGTGGGATATATACGATAGAGTTCCGTATTACGTTATATTCACTCTTTTATCTAATATTAATATTATTACTTCTAATATCCTCGTTTACATTCTTTTATCTTATTTAATAATATTACTGGCTCTATTATAAAGATATAAAGTATTTTGACAAGCATCATATAACACGAAATTGTCAACGTATTTTAAAATATTTTTCAAAAATTGCGTCTTAAATTATTGGATAATTAAACAATGTAAACTTTATTTTAACAAAACAGGATGCGTTATAAAAAATGTAAGATAAAACCGCGTAAGTGATCCGATTTCTTTTTGGATCTTGTATAAACGCGTAAAGCTAGTATATCGAGAACGTACTTTAGCATGCGGATCATTTCATAATATGGTTGTGGTTTTTGAACTAGATATTGTATGATTACCTACGAAAACGCAAAAAACTAATGTATCGGGAACGCCTTTTAGTGGGTGGAAATCATTTCATAATATGGTTGTGGTTTTTGAACTAGGTATTGTATGATTACCTATAAAAATATTTTTGAAAAAAGGGAATTAATGATAAAAGAGCGTCCTGATTGAAAATGCGTCAAATATATCCCGGGTTTCAATCCATAATTTATACATATTTATTTTTAATTGCATTCGATTTGATACTCAAGATTAATATGCTTTTTTTAATATTTTGATATTCTCACACAAGTTATTTTTATAGTATCTGATACTAATTGTTTTATATCTTTGTCTCTAAAAAAACAGATTTCACACAAGTTAATTTTATAGTATCTGATACGAATTGTTTGATATCTTTTCTTTAAATATTATAAAAAAATACTTGAAGAAAATACATAAACAAAAAAAAGAAAAGAAATACAAAATAAAAACAAAATAACGCAAAAAAGAAAGAAAGGGAAAAATGGGGTAAGCAAGTATAACAAAGCCCGCTCTGTGGCTTCTTTGGCATAGTGGTATTTCTCTTCAGCTTCCAATGGCGACTGACAGCAAATCGAAGGCAATGGATGGAAACAAATTCAACAAGAAGAGGAAGCATTACCTTCCTCATAATGTAACTTAAAACTATCTCCTTATCTATATTTTCAATTCTTTTTCTTTTTGTTGTATTCTGATAAAAAGATTGCTCCTTTTCCTTTTTTTTTTTTTTTGCCTTCTGGACGTAAAAGAAACCAGTAAAGAAGAAGGGGTCCTACCCCTTAAGGCCAGGCGTTGAAGGGTTCTTCATAACATGTGATGGAGGTAGAGAATTCCAAGCTTCTCATGAAGCCCTCAATGTTTTAGACTCCGTAAGCTTACTTTCTTTCTATTTATTCCTCTTTTTATTTTTTATTTCTGTGGGTAGGGGGTGGGGGGCTGAAGAGGTTTGCGATATGACTTCTTTATGCTTATTCAATGCACTCCCGGTGATGTTTCGTTGTTAACACAAATTTTGGGTTGTAGCCTTTTTCTCGTAGTACTTGTAGTGTGGTTGTCTCTTTTTCTGTCTTGTTGTTATACTTGTTTAGTCTTAGTCCTTTTATCTGGTAGATCAACAGAGGCTCAAAAATCGGGTACATTTTCCGGATAAATCTTTATTGTTTTGGAGACTGATTGATGCATTTGCAACTTTTTACATGAAGCAACAATAGATGAGCATATGAAGAAGAACGTTTTATAAAGATGGAAGATATCACTAAAGCTTTACTCCTATTTTTTAGGCGGGCTATGTGGATCTTTGTATCCATTGCCCTCTATTGCGTTTTATAACGTCTAGTTGTCTTTTATCTGGTTTTCGGCCACCTCATTTCAGACACAGCAATGGAGTGTTATAGCCAAAATTAGCAGAGGTATCTCCTTTTGCAATTTTCTCTCATTTTTGCTGATGATTCTGCTTTTATGTACTATTTTGAACTCTAGGATTTAGTGTGTGGTGGGACTGAATCAGCCATTGCTGCTCTCTAGGGAAAGGAACCTTCTGGATGGAAGAAGAAATAGTAGGAGCTAAAAATAGGCATTTTAGGTTTATTCAAATTTTAGAGTTTTAAGTGCCTGCAAGTTGACAACCAGATGAGATCCTAGGAGGCTAAAAGTGAGGTAGAATATCCAATCATGCATCGCCATGTGTACAAAAGTAGAACTTTTTTTTAAAAAAAATTGCAGCACCTCCTTACTTTTGTATACGTGGCGATTAATCCCGTGATCTTTGGGAATATGCTTGATGATATAGCGTTCTTTTCCGTCTTGTTGTCTCCGCCTGTAGTTTTCCGCCTGTGTCGTGGCTGACATATAGAGGATCATTTTGGTGGTCTTGGATGTGAAATGCTTTCCTACATGCTAATGTTTGAGCAATGTCATAATATTTTTATACTTAAGGGCTTAAGTTTGTCTTCGAAACGGTGATGTTGGGTGCTTCAATTTGCAGTTTCAACTATGTGCTGCTGTGCCATCTAACAAGTCATTTTCTTGGTCTTTTAGGATCTTTGTTAGTCTCGCATAAATTAATTTCATGTAGTTTTGCTGGTTTTCAGTTTCCTTGAGCTGCACTGCTACTCTAATAGAATGCTCCAGGTCATCTTTGTGCAATTTTTTCGGACTTTGATAATTGGAACTAGTGACTGCTGTAATTTCCAGTTTATAACTGCATTTTGTTGATCTTTTTTTTCTTGTTGTTCTGTAATTTGCACTATTTGTTTGCCTTTTCTGTGCCATATTATTCTCTATCTGCCTTCCAGATCTACAAACTTATTTTTCCTGTTTCCACGTGGTGCAGTTTTTTGAAGATCTAGTACAAGGAGAAAAGTCAAATTCACAAACTGCAGAGCCATTAAAACAATCGGTTAATAAGAAAATCAAATTTGTTTATTCTGATAGCAGTGAGGATGAAGAAGAAGAGGGAGATGTTGAGGAAAATGAGGATAAGTCCGAAAATAGAAATGAACCGAAAGATGTTCCAGTTATTGATGATGTTGGTGAAGCAAAGGATGGAGCTTCTTTTATCAAGAAATTAGGAACTGAAAAGGAAGATGAGCAGTCTCATGAAGACCAAAAAAATGAAAAAAATAGTGAGGAATCTAGCATCCATGAAAATCAAATAGCTGATGCCGGAGAGCCGACGAGCAAGAAACCACGAGTGGAAACTGTTGCAGTTACGTGCCCGACTTCTGAGAGCAGTAAGGTTGAGAAGTCCATTGATAAACTAATTGAGGCTGAATTAGCTGAGATGGGAGACAAGAGTAAGGTGAGTAGAAAATTGTATGCTGAATTTGAGTTCTGAGTTTTACTGTTAGTCTTCTTCTATTTATTTTTCTTTGAATAATACCAGTCATTGCTTATTTGCTCATCTAGCATATCTTTATTGATTCTTGATGCAAATGTAACCTAGTTTATTGGGAGTATCAGTCAATGGATGATAATTTGCGTCAAATGTCATAACTGGTGGGGTCTCTCAGGTATCCTTTTTCCGCACCAGACGTTGAGGTTGCACTGGGAGTGTTTGATTCTTTGTGGCACTTAGTTCCATGTTTTATAGGTTTAAGTTTTTGAAAACCTATAATGTCAATGTGCCAATTTGTGCTTTGATCTGTATGCAAATGCTTTTAGTATTGGCATCTGCCACAATGCCTCTGGCCAAAATAGTCGAAAAATTTCAGTTTAGCTGTCCAACTGAAGTTTATTAAGTCAGCAGAGTGCAACTTAGTTAAAACTAGGTACTCAATATGGTCCTAGTTCTGTGGTTCATGGGTTATTGATCCACAATATCTTTGATTAGTAGCATTGGAAAATAGCTGGTTAACTGTGTTCTCATATCAACCTTTACTTGGGCCTTAAGAATCAAAGATAAATTTCTTTGATTGATGCCTTTAATTTTGACCTTGACATAAACGTAGTTGTTATTTTTAATCGTTCAGATGGCTTGCTCTGTGAATGTAACTATTAGCTTTCTCAAGTAAGTTATATCTGTTCCAGGGTTTTTAATCATTTGTTGCTTTATCAGCCAAGAAGTTTCCTGTTTTATGTATTTTCCAGCTCTTGTGGAAAGCAGTTCTCGTGCTACTTTAGATGCAAGAACCATTATCTTTCATCCTACTGCAGAGTTGTTTTGCTTGATTGAACTACTTGTATTATGTGATCATTTATGTTTTTTGCTTCTTACTTACAACGTACTAGTTATATCTAATTGTTGCTTTCTATAGATGTTTTGCAAGGTTGGTCAGCCAAATTCATGTATTAAAACTATTTTAGAAGTTTACGGGTGTGATCTTCCTCAAAAGTCTAGAGTTGCCTTCTCTTCAAACTATGCAGATCCATTGTTTAATGTAATCCCTTGAGGGCATACGTCAACTTTTGTTTTTTTTATTTTTTTTATTTTTTATTTTTGGTGAACTGAGGTTCATGAGTCAATGTCTCTACTTCTGTAATTGAGCGAGAATGAAAGCATCCAACTGCTTGTACTCTGTGCCTTATCGTTGGAAACTTCCCACTCTGGTACAAGCTCTTGTCTTTATCCCTTCCTCAAAAGTTTCACTTCTTGATAAATTGTATTTTCTGCTGATTCATTGTTTAGCGTAATCCCTTGAGTTCATGGTCAATATATGTATACTACATTTAAAATGAGCGAGAATGAAATCAAGTAATCGCGTATACTCTTTGCCCTGTCGATAAGTTTCCACTTCTGCACAAGCTTTTGACACTGATCTTCTGTTCCTTTACATAGTCGAATGTGAAAATTTGTCCTTTCCTTTTATTTATTCATTTACTTGAGATAGTATCTTTGCATGAACAATTTCGGTGCAAAGATGGATCAATTGTGCAAATGTCACTCTAAAGTTGGTCAACTTTTTGATATCTGGGCTGTAAGATAAATAGTATGTCAACATTTCTGAGTGTGATATTTGCTTGTAAACAAAAGTATGTGTCTTTTGTATTCTTGTGCTTCTTGATTTTGTAAGTTTGCTGCGAAAGTGATGTTTTCCAGGTTGGAACGCTTTTCGGTCCAAACAGAGGCGTTTCAACAAACTTGATTCAGGTTGCAATGGAGTCATTTTCATTCAGATGCGTAAGAGAGATGGTGATCCCTCTCCAAAGGATATTGTGCAATATATCATGACATCCCTGGCTTCTACTCGAAAACACGTTTCAAGGTTCATTATTTCCACTACGTTTTCTATCACGTTTTCTTTTTCTGGCTTTTGCACTATGGTGGCATGAAAATCTGGCTGCGTGTGGTGGCTCTCGTCAGGTTCATGCTAAGGGTGCTTCCAATAGAGGTAACATGTTATGCATCTGAAGAGGAAATCACAAGGGCTATAAAGCCCCTCGTAACACAGTACTTCCCTGTGGAGACCGAGCACCCACAAAAGGTGACTTCAAATCTGACATCAATAATTGTTAGGCTTTTATACATAATTTTGTTTTACTTGTTTAGGTTCCTAAATGGTGCTAACTACTACTTTGGAGTTTTATTTTAATATCCAGACTCATTCATCCCTCTGCTTTTGGCCTCCTTGTTTGCTTTTGTTGTTGAGACAAGTTTTTTCTTCTTCTTTTTTTGTGCTCTCCAGTTTGCTGTGCTATATGAAGCCCGTTCAAATACTGGTATAGACAGAATGAAAATCATAAACGCAGTTGCGAAGGCTGTTCCTCAACCACACACTGTTAACCTTAGCAACCCAGACAAGCATATAATTGTTGAGATTGTCAAGGTATGAACAATTATTGGCATTTTGTCTGGTTATTATTTTTTTAAAGACCAAACTAGGTCATGTTTTTTTTTTTAATTCCATTTTTGAATGGAGTCAAGTACACACCCTTCATTGACTTTGGAATATGATGGAATAAAGCAAAAGGAGTCACCAAATTGGTTGCGCTTCTTATATTGTGAAGTAGTAATTGATCGATACAGCTTGACGCAATTTTCATTATGGGTTATCGGAAAACAACTTTTGTGTGTTTATAACATATGGGTATGGTCAATGTGGTAATGTTGTTATTGTTGTTGTTGTACTTGCTTATATCTTTGCTCGGGAATTCAATTCTGATAAAGATATGCGCCTACCCAATATGACTGTGTTAACGTGGTAGGGATATTTTGACTTGTAAAATATGATGGAATAAAGTAAAATGACTCATCAAATTGGCTGTGCTATATTGTGAAGTAGCAGTTGATCAATACATCTTGACGCAATTTTCATTATGGGTCAACGGAAAACAACCTGTATGTTTTCTAATACATGGGTATGACCAATAGGGTAATGTTGTTATTGTTGTTGTTGTACTTGGTTATATCTTTGCTCGGGAATTCAATTCTGATAAATATCTGCGCCTACCCAATATGTCTGTGTTAACATGGTAGGGATATTTTGAGTTGTAAAATCGATTGGGCTGTGAAGTCATATTGCTTATTACAAGCGATATGAACCTATGTTGATGGCTAATACAGTAAATTTCTTACCATCTTTCTCTTTGGAAGATGATGATTTGATATTTGGCATGATTCTTGCAGACTCTGTGCTTGATTGGGGTGGTTGACAAATACAAGGAGTTGGCCAAATTCAACATGAGGCAGCTCACATCTGCCAAATAATTTTACCACCCTGCTCTCTCTTGGCTTCTACTTCAGAATGTATTCTTGATAGGTCTATTATATGTATCACAAGTTCTAGCAGTTTTTGACAGGTAGAGAGTTGAGTTGCCATTGAAATGAAGTGTGGATCTAGAGTTGTGTTTATTATAGTTAAGAAAGGCTGGTAATTTTAGTTAGAATTCTGTTCTTGGCATTTGGTTTATCTTCCCCTTTCCCTGGACATGTTTGGCTAAGAATTTACCTTTACGTTAAGGAAAAACTAAGCATTTTTCTTTTGGACATGGTTGGTAAGAACTTCCAGAGAAATCCTGTTATTGTTATATGGAACATCTGTATTCATCTCATCTGGTTGCAAGTATTCTGTGATGAGGAAAGTGACGACGAGGACGAAGAATTTTGCTGTCCGAATCCGTTTAGCAGCACTGAGTATGCCTCAACAACAACATTATCCCATTGTTTTAGAGGCTTCCGCCTATGACGGGGTATGACAGGGCCGGATTTACGCAACCATATTCATGTGTTAAAAACACATAGGGATTGTTTTCCGATGACCCATAATAAAAATTGCGTCAAGATGTGTCAATTAACTGTTATTTCACAATATAAGAAACATAGCCAATTTATTGAGTCATTTTGTTTTATACTATCATATTCTAAAGTCAAGGAAGAACGTGTCGTTAACTCTATTAGAAATGGAAAGAGCACTAAGTATACCCCCGTCTCTGTTAATTCTTGAACTTCGATGAGAGCAACAGTTGTTCTTTAAAAGTTAGTATTTAGTTGATGTTTGACCAAATACTAGTTTGATCGTATGTAATAATAATTTTAAATGATATTTGACTAAATACTAGTTTCATCGTGTGTAATAATATTTTTAAAATGGAAAAAAATACTTTTAGATATGGTGTATTAATGTACTTAGAATATTGAAAAGAATATGATAAATTTACATGTTTACTCAAAAAGAAAGCAATCACTTCAACTAGAGCTACATGTACTGCCATAGCGTATACATACCCATTAATTTAATGTATAGGTCAATTATACAAAAAGTTGCGAACCGTTAGACCTCTGCTATATAATAATAAAATATTTTAATGTTATTAGAACATCATGAAGACATCTTTGTTCTAATGAAGACATCTTTCAAAATTGTCTTTTAATGGGAGCGTCTCATGTTTTATTGATCTTATTGTTATAACCGTTGTTTTTTTTAAAGAAGAAGTTTTAACAAAAATATTTAATTCAAAAAAAGAAAAAAAAAAGAGAAAGAAAAAAAAAACTTTGAAACCGTTACTGGGGTGGTCAATCCCCATTATTTCAATCCCCAACAATTTGCCCCAAATCTCTCTCCCACAACCTCTGAGCTTTATCTCCCCTTCCTTAAAAAAAAAAAAAACTGCCTTCCTTCCTCCACAAAAGCCCCTCTGCCGCTGAGTACCAACAAAGGAAAAAAAAAATACTCCAGCCTCTTTATTGTTGCCGTCCAACCGAGAGGTAAAGGGAAGAATAGAGAAAATTTCTCGCTCCAAAGATCAACCAAATTCGTATACGTTATAATATAGAAGAATTCAAGGTAAGTAATCTCTCTATACTTGCTGTGCTTTTGTAAAACCTACGCATTACTTTGGCATCAATTCGGTATGAGTATTCTTAAATGCATAGATGTATGTATATGTAAATATATGTGTTTATAACCGATTGTATACATGTGGGTAATATATATGCAAATGCTTAAAATTATAGTTGCTTTGAAATTCTAGGCGCTACCGAAAGTCCTTTCAAAAAAAGAAAAAAAAAGAAATTGTTAATTGCTTTGAATTTTTGGGACGGTGCCGAAGGTTTTTTTTTTAAAAAAAAAGAATTAGATTGTTGAAGTATTATATGAATTTAATATAATATATGATATGTATGTTTATATATATATATATGTATAACGGTTGATTTTTGGAGAAAGTTTGATTAATGTCGTTTGTTGGTGAAAACGAAACTGGTACTGTGAGTGTAAAAGGGATGTAGTGGTGTATGACTGGCTGGAAATATAATTTAAAGTATAATTGTGTTATGTATATAATGTATATGTGTTTGAATAGATTGTTGCCTATATATATGTGTGAGATATATGCTGACTTTATATAAGAACACCATATGCGTAATTATTTTGGAATTATTTTGGTTCGGCCGAAATAGGCAGCGGTCATTTTTTACAAAAAAAATAATAAAGAAAAACATATTGATTGAAATGTTAATATGATGTTTGACTGATTTCAAGCAAATCTCATTTTACATTGAGAGTGTCCTGTAATCGATGTGGGATAACATTTGGTGAGGTTTTGAAATATTATTTGCAAAACGGTGGCTGCCGTTTTAAAATAAAGAAAAGAAATTTTGAATTGAAAAAAAAAAGAGCACTGTTCAACCGGAAAATATGAATTTGAAGTGCAGCACTGTTTTTTTTAACATATGAATTTAAAAGTGATGTGCCGTGTATATTTGTATACTTATATAAATGATTTGTACGGTTTGAGCTCTTGGCCACATATACATATAAAGATAATAATATATGTATTTTAAAACTTGTATATATATACATATATATATATGTGTATATGTATAATTATGAATATGTCTAAGACTTGCAAATGTTGCTATGTTTATGAAACTGGCCGAAATATTTACAAAGTTTAACAGAGGAAAATTTTTGTACGTATGTGGTGGTATATGTTCTGTATCGTGCGTGTATGTATAGGCATATATATATGCACATGTATGAGCGTTCACATATACATATATATAGATATATGTGAGTGATAGTTATTTGATATTTTGGCTCATTTTGGAAATTTAGACTAACTTTAGTACTTGAAAATAAATTTGAAAAGTTGCATTTGCATATTTTTGGAAAGTCACCCTTATAAAGAAAATGTATTGTATAGTTGGGTTTGGTTCCAAACAAACATGGCAGAGACTAGTTGCTATTACGGCACGAGGTGGCTGAGCCGTGGCGGTTATGAGCAATATACAGGGTTCGTGGTCATGTAAGTGGTCTATCTATGCTTGTTATGTTGTCATGCATCAGAGGTAAGTGGTCTATCTGTGCTTGTTATATTGTCATGCATCAGAGGTAAATGGTATATTTATGCTTGTTATGTTTATCGTGCATTAGTGTGTTATTTGTTGCATATCCGTAACTGGATTTCCTCTATATGTGAATTGTGTGCATATGTGATATATGTGAATTGTTTGTATGTATGAGTGTGGATGCACCAGATTAAAGAAAGTTGAGAAGAACAGAAATGACAATGAAAATGAAAATGAGATGAAAGAAAAGAGAGTCGGGCCAGGCAGGTCGTCGAGCCGGACCGAATGGCCAACGGGCCGGTTGCGGTGGCAGGCCTCGACCCAGAACATGATATAAATGTAACTCAATTAATAGTAATAATTATAGGAAAATATAAATAAATATCAGAAAATTAGAAATAAATTCCAGAAATAACTGAACCTAGAGTTGAGTGCCGGAGGATGGTGAGGATGGGCCAGGGGCCTCAGGCGATTGTGTTGTTTGCATTCATGGCACGTGCATTTGCATGATGGTGGGTCGTGACGTACGGGTCACGGGCGCTCAGGATGGTGTACGGTGGCAGGGCCAAATACACTCAGGATGGTGACTGTGGGTGGGTACGACCCACAGCCACTCAGTTAGGACCCGGGTTCATGCATTGCATGGTGGAGATATCGGCATTCCGTGTGACATGATTTCGTTGCGTGTGACATGCATAATAGGACATGCATCATGAAGTTGCGCATTATTATGTGGAGTGACTTACTTTCTGTGGCTTATCTACTTCGTTGGTATACATTGTCTTTTTCTTTGTTTATGTGATTATTTGTTTGTTGTGTATGTCATACTTGAGAAGAGCATGCATCACGGTAAGATAGTTTGGGCTGATGAATTATTTATTTTGTATTTAGTTTCGAAGTCTTAACTGTTAAAGATAATCGAGTGAAATTATTGTGGACTAAGGACATCTATGTTAATTGTAAATGTTATTTGTATTTGCTTCTGCATGTATGATTCCTATAACAAGTATAAGTAGGTTGCTTACTGAGCCCGTTGATTTTGGCTCACACCACCACTCACCAGTTTTGCAGGCTTGAGAAATTAGAGAACGCTTACACAGGAGTTGGTATACCGTGGTAGATCGAGACGAGAGGTTTCGAAACTAAGGATATTCAGAAAAGACTTTCGAGAATTGGATGAGACAGTTATTTCGATATTCGAGGTTATGTATTTTCGAGATTAGTGGTTATATACATTTGACTATTGTATTGATTAGAAATTCTTAGACATTGTATTAATGATGATGATCATTTTATCGAGGATTTTTAGCAATGACTTCTGCTGACATCAATTTGCGTTATTATGATGACGTGTAGTTGATTTGTATCGACGCCTTGTATTCTCCTTAGTGAGATACGGCGGGTGCACCGTTTCCGATGCTAGGGTTCGGGAGCGGGGCGCTACAGTTGGTATCAGAGCATGGCTCTAGATCCACGGCGGAAGCATAGATTTAGGCCATGATCTTAGAGTTAAGTGACAATCTAAACGTAGGTGATGATTTTGAAGATAAATCACGATCATAGATGTAAGTGATGATCATTGTCTTAAGCAGTTATTGTAGAAAATATGCGACGATCTTAGATTTAAGGGATGATCGGTTAAGGGGTATGCATACCTAGGGGAACGTTATGACTATATTTTAAGAGCTTGATTTTTATGGCCGAGTATGGGAATTAAGATGTAATCATAGTCACTACGGTTGAAGATTTGTCTGTTTATTCACCATGGAGCTACAATCTTACCTTATCCATTCCTCTGACTCTTAGAGAGACTATCCTAGTACAGCAACCCTAAAGAGAGAGAGAGAGAGAGAGAGAGAGAGAGAAGTGCACTAAGTTTAACAATTAACTAATTAATATAACCGTCTATAGGAGAACTCAAAAAAAAAATTATGGATAATCTAAGGAAGTAAGGTTCCACAAATTTAAGATACAAACTACGACGCTTTCCAATTTAAATTGAGTGATTATTTGATGTGGGTTCGTATACTAAGGAATGATCTATTAGTGAGACAACATTGATTAAGGAATGATTTATTAGGGATTGGTTTTAAGGAAACATTTATTAGCCTTCGTAGGGTTATTGACTGACAACCCTAAACAGGCAATGACCAAAGCTAGCACACAAAATGAGTTATCATTGGGGAGAGTTTTCGTTAGGTATTAATACTTAGCAACAACGAGTTAATTGGGTGAACCTAGTACAAATAAGTTTGATTTGGAACTATAGTTGTGGTGACCCAAGTTCAGAACCAACATGTAGATGCAAATGAAGAGTTAGACTAGTCATGGCGTAAGCTAATAGTCTTGATAAATGATACTATGTGCAAAAGGTTTAGATGATGGTTAAGATGTTAATCTTAGAATTGTTAAGATAAGTGGATAATATCAGTGTCAATAAGAAATTAAGATGAATATAGGAACCCCTAAGTATTGTCGAATTTGGTAGGCTTTAATTGTGATAGAGTAAGCATGAACAAGTAGTAATTGATATCCATGGGGGACTTAATTGGATTAATTTAGCGGTTACAATAACCAAATAAGGCAGTAATATGGATCAAAGTGTCGCGCGGAAGCGTGGTGGATTTGGTATGTCCTAAGATGATTAAGTTAGTAATCAATTAAGTTGAATCTTAAAATATAGAACAAGCGGAGCTAATCTATGATTGCCTCAATAAGTTGTGATATCATTACTGAGCATAACAATCTATAAAGAAAAGTAGGCTTGAACACACATGATGGTATAGGAAAGTTCTAAGTTGTAACTATGGGAGAAGTTGATCAAGGATTGAGGCTTACAAGGACTAGATAATCATGTGGGATGATAGAGATGACTAAGTTGAATCATACTAGGATAAAACATGTTCTGAAGATATATACAGTTTAAGGGATTTGTTTAGTAAATAAGATGTTAAGTCAAAATCATAGTATACGTACGGATTATAAACGGTTGCTGGTGACAGCAGATATAGACATGATATAGACCAACGGTTGGATTATGAAGCCCCAGTATGGTGACTATACCATTAAGGCTGAATCGAAACCATAGATAGATTAAGTTATTATTAAACAAATAGGAATCAATGGTTAAAGATTACCTTGTGGTATACAAAGAATGATTTTGAGGACTTAGTCCTGGGACGAGGAAGTAAAATGGGTAGTATATCGAAATACTCAGGAGGATACCTAGCTCGAGCATTATCTATGTAAATTGAATTATGTAGACCCATGCTAAGTTGCGATTACGTAAAACGTAAGTTTCGAGGACGAAACTTTTTGTAAGGGGGGTAGATTGTTATAACCGTTGTTTTTTTTAAAGAAGAAGTTTTAACTAAAATATTTAATTCAAAAAAAGAAAAAAAAAGAGAAAGAAAAAAAAAACTTTGAAACCGTTACTGGGGTGGTCAATCCCCATTATTTCAATCCCCAACAATTTGCCCCAAATCTCTCTCCCACAACCTCTGAGCTTTATCTCCCCTTCCTTAAAAAAAAAAAAAAACTGCCTTCCTTCCTCCACAAAAGCCCCTCTGCCGCTGAGTACCAACAAAGGAAAAAAAAAATACTCCAGCCTCTTTATTGTTGCCGTCCAACCGAGAGGTAAAGGGAAGAATAGAGAAAATTTCTCGCTCCAAAGATCAACCAAATTCGTATACGTTATAGTATAGAAGAATTCAAGGTAAGTAATCTCTCTATACTTGCTGTGCTTTTGTAAAACCTACGCATTACTTTGGCATCAATTCGGTATGAGTATTCTTAAATGCATAGATGTATGTATATGTAAATATATGTGTTTATAACCGATTGTATACATGTGGGTAATATATATGCAAATGCTTAAAATTATAGTTGCTTTGAAATTCTAGGCGCTACCGAAAGTCCTTTCAAAAAAAGAAAAAAAAAGAAATTGTTAATTGCTTTGAATTTTTGGGACGGTGCCGAAGGTTTTTTTTTTTAAAAAAAAGAATTAGATTGTTGAAGTATTATATGAATTTAATATAATATATGATATGTATGTTTATATATATATATGTATAACGGTTGATTTTTGGAGAAAGTTTGATTAATGTCGTTTGTTGGTGAAAACGAAACTGGTACTGTGAGTGTAAAAGGGATGTAGTGGTGTATGACTGGCTGGAAATATAATTTAAAGTATAATTGTGTTATGTATATAATGTATATGTGTTTGAATAGATTGTTGCCTATATATATGTGTGAGATATATGCTGACTTTATATAAGAACACCATATGCGTAATTATTTTGGAATTATTTTGGTTCGGCCGAAATAGGCAGCGGTCATTTTTTACAAAAAAAATAATAAAGAAAAACATATTGATTGAAATGTTAATATGATGTTTGACTGATTTCAAGCAAATCTCATTTTACATTGAGAGTGTCCTGTAATCGATGTGGGATAACATTTGGTGAGGTTTTGAAATATTATTTGCAAAACGGTGGCTGCCGTTTTAAAATAAAGAAAAGAAATTTTGAATTGAAAAAAAAAGAGCACTGTTCAACCGGAAAATATGAATTTGAAGTGCAGCACTGTTTTTTTTAACATATGAATTTAAAAGTGATGTGCCGTGTATATTTGTATACTTATATAAATGATTTGTACGGTTTGAGCTCTTGGCCACATATACATATAAAGATAATAATATATGTATTTTAAAACTTGTATATATATACATATATATATATATATGTATATGTATAATTATGAATATGTCTAAGACTTGCAAATGTTGCTATGTTTATGAAACTGGCCGAAATATTTACAAAGTTTAACAGAGGAAAATTTTTGTACGTATGTGGTGGTATATGTTCTGTATCGTGCGTGTATGTATAGGCATATATATATGCACATGTATGAGCGTTCACATATACATATATATAGATATATGTGAGTGATAGTTATTTGATATTTTGGCTCATTTTGGAAATTTAGACTAACTTTAGTACTTGAAAATAAATTTGAAAAGTTGCATTTGCATATTTTTGGAAAGTCACCCTTATAAAGAAAATGTATTGTATAGTTGGGTTTGGTTCCAAACAAACATGGCAGAGACTAGTTGCTATTACGGCACGAGGTGGCTGAGCCGTGGCGGTTATGAGCAATATACAGGGTTCGTGGTCATGTAAGTGGTCTATCTATGCTTGTTATGTTGTCATGCATCAGAGGTAAGTGGTCTATCTGTGCTTGTTATATTGTCATGCATCAGAGGTAAATGGTATATTTATGCTTGTTATGTTTATCGTGCATTAGTGTGTTATTTGTTGCATATCCGTAACTGGATTTCCTCTATATGTGAATTGTGTGCATATGTGATATATGTGAATTGTTTGTATGTATGAGTGTGGATGCACCAGATTAAAGAAAGTTGAGAAGAACAGAAATGACAATGAAAATGAAAATGAGATGAAAGAAAAGAGAGTCGGGCCAGGCAGGTCGTCGAGCCGGACCGAATGGCCAACGGGCCGGTTGCGGTGGCAGGCCTCGACCCAGAACATGATATAAATGTAACTCAATTAATAGTAATAATTATAGGAAAATATAAATAAATATCAGAAAATTAGAAATAAATTCCAGAAATAACTGAACCTAGAGTTGAGTGCCGGAGGATGGTGAGGATGGGCCAGGGGCCTCAGGCGATTGTGTTGTTTGCATTCATGGCACGTGCATTTGCATGATGGTGGGTCGTGACGTACGGGTCACGGGCGCTCAGGATGGTGTACGGTGGCAGGGCCAAATACACTCAGGATGGTGACTGTGGGTGGGTACGATCCACAGCCACTCAGTTAGGACCCGGGTTCATGCATTGCATGGTGGAGATATCGGCATTCCGTGTGACATGATTTCGTTGCGTGTGACATGCATAATAGGACATGCATCATGAAGTTGCGCATTATTATGTGGAGTGACTTACTTTCTGCGGCTTATCTACTTCGTTGGTATACATTGTCTTTTTCTTTGTTTATGTGATTATTTGTTTGTTGTGTATGTCATACTTGAGAAGAGCATGCATCACGGTAAGATAGTTTGGGCTGATGAATTATTTATTTTGTATTTAGTTTCGAAGTCTTAACTGTTAAAGATAATCGAGTGAAATTATTGTGGACTAAGGACATCTATGTTAATTGTAAATGTTATTTGTATTTGCTTCTGCATGTATGATTCCTATAACAAGTATAAGTAGGTTGCTTACTGAGCCCGTTGATTTTGGCTCACACCACCACTCACCAGCTTTGCAGGCATGAGAAATTAGAGAACGCTTACACAGGAGTTGGTATACCGTGGTAGATCGAGACGAGAGGTTTCGAAACTAAGGATATTCAGAAAAGACTTTCGAGAATTGGATGAGACAGTTATTTCGATATTCGAGGTTATGTATTTTCGAGATTAGTGGTTATATACATTTGACTATTGTATTGATTAGAAATTCTTAGACATTGTATTAATGATGATGATCATTTTATCGAGGATTTTTAGCAATGACTTCTGCTGACATCAATTTGCGTTATTATGATGACGTGTAGTTGATTTGTATCGACGCCTTGTATTCTCCTTAGTGAGATACGGCGGGTGCACCGTTTCCGATGCTAGGGTTCGGGAGCGGGGCGCTACACTTATGGCACTCAGTTTTCTCCTCCACCGATGCGGATAATTGCCTGTTCTTGTCTTTCTTTGAAATGTACGAAAGTCGCGCAATAGGAGAATTGTTAACACCGATCCGGCCTTTTTCTGAAACTTACGTAAACGTGAAAGTCTATTATACGGAAATTTTTTTTAATCATAAACCCAACGGATCGAGCAGAAGTGAGTATCAAGTCCCTGTGAAGGAAACCAGTCTGATAGTGGCCAATCTGTTCTCCATTGTTTTAGAGACTTCCGTATATGGCGGGGTATAGGGAGTCAAATGTACGCAACCATATTTATGTGTTATTGTTTCCCGATGACTCATAATGAAAATTACGTTAAGGTGTGTCGATCAGCTGCTATTTCACAATTAAGAAGCGCAATCAATATAAGAAAATATATTCTAATAATTTTATTACAAATAGGCAACAATATTGGAAATCCTAACGAATATTAGACTAAGAAGATAATACAGAGAGCCGTTCTTTTTGAGCTATAGGTGGTTGATGAGCCAATAAACCATATGGGGTCCAAAATTAAGTAGACCTTTTCCCTTATATAGCATGAGAACAATTCAATAGACTTAAATTATAGTGTGAAAATAGTAATGTGAATAATGTAAGTAGATAAATAAATATGAACAAAGTATAGTTTTACATCTTTTTTCTTTTATTTATTAATCTAAATTATTTACATTGTCACGTTTATATTATTATTTCATGATTAAAAACATTATTCATAGTGTAAACAGATTAAAAATGTACTCAGTTTTATACTGGCTCCAGAATAATTATTAGATTTCCTATTCGAATGGAATGATACACGATATTACAGAAAGCACAAATGTTATTATTTTTCTACATGTCAATTTTTTTTATAGTTATCAAGTAACTTTTAGTATGCCACGTTGTACCTCCTATAACACAATGAAATTAGTAAAAAAACAAAAAAAGAAAAGGAAAGAAGGACAAAAAAACGTTGAATAATCCATAATTGTTCTTTTCAGGTTAAAATTGCAAAGGCGTTTGCGTTACACTGCGTTTTTTATTTACACAGGATCTGAAAAAAAAAAGTCGGATCACTTCGTGATTTGAGGTGTACAGTATTAGAAATTCAGACAGAATCTATGATGGGCGGAATAAATTTTTGCACTTTACACATGCAGCCAGAATCTCGTCCAGATTCATATCAAAGATGTCCAAATACGTATCTTTTTGGGAGATTTGGAGCTGGGATCGACTAACTAGTCCAAAATCCAAATGCAATCCTTTATTTAATATATTCTTTATCCAAATTATATTTAATATAATCCATTCACTAGTACATATTTCTATTATTGTACTATCTATGCAGGTACATATAGAACCGGAGGTCTCAATCGAAGCAAACTCTTTCTCTTGGGATAGAGGTATTATTTGTCTGTCTCTACCCTCCCAAGACCCTACGATAGCTTTTGTTGTCATTGGAATATATTGTGTATGATTGTTGTTGTTTAACCAAATAGATGGCGGTCAAAATGGTAAGCTTGCTGCTTTTATATTAGTAGTTCATGGTTAAAAACATTATTCATAGTTGTGCTCAGTTTTACAATGGCTCCAGAAAAATTATTAGATTTCCTTTTCGAATAGAATGAAACACGATATCACATTAAACAAAATTGTTATTATTTTCTGCATGTCAATTTTTTTAATAGTTATAGAGTAACTACTAGTATACCATGTTGTAACTCTTATAACACAATAAAATTAGTAAAAAAAACAAAACAAAACAAAACAAAAGCAAAAAGAGGACCAAAAACGTTGAAGAATCAATGATTGTTCTTTTCAGTTAAAATTGCTAACATGCAAATTTTATGGTGATTAATTTAATATTTATTTATTAATTAACGTAAAACTTTCATAGCTAACAACTAGTTTCACATATTTTCTCTCCCTAATTTAGGTTGGGCGGAGTAATTTTTGCACTTTGCACATGCAGCCTGAACCTCGTCCAGATTCATATCAAACATGTCCAAATACGTACCTTTTTTTGGTCAGATTTGGAGCTTGGATCCAATAACTAGTCTAAAATCCAAATGCAATCCTTTATTTAATATATTCTTTACCCAAATAGAAGTCGGGTCTTAGAACAAATGATAACATTGCTGTGACCTTAAGATCACGGGTTCAAGCCGCGGAAACAGCTTCTTGCACAAAGTCTAGAAAAAGGCCGTATACATCAGATAGCGAGGCGATTCGGTCCTTCTCCGAACCCTGTACACAAAGTCTAGGATAAGACTGTATACATCAGATTGCGAGACGATTTGGTTTCTCCTTGAACCCTGTGCAAATGCAAGAGATGAGTGCACCGAGAACGCTCTTTATTCTTTAACCAAATAACGCAACATTTGTTTCACCTAAAATAACCATAAACATTAAAAGTTATACACCTCATAGAATAATACCACATCAAACTCCTATATTTTCCATATACAGACTCCTTTTCTTTGCCGGAAACCAGAGGAGAGCGTATGGGTTCATTGCTCATGAATTATGTCCACTAACACGGTGTAAATTAATATTATCATGTTTTATTTAAAATATTATGCCATTTGAAAATGAAAAATTAGATACGACGACGTATAATGTAATTTGTACAGAGTTTGTTGACATTTATAGATGCTGCTAAAGTAAATTGGATTCACGAAAGAAAAAAAAAAGACAAATGTAACACAATACTATGAAACAAAACCAAAAAAGAAAAGCAAAATAAGGAGGTGATTCGCTAGAATGATCCAATTGTGATCCCCACTTCCAATTGACAATGACTCGGAATTTATCCTCGTTTGTCATCATTTCGTTTCAATTTAAGAGAATTTCAAAATTATATTTTTTTCCCTACCCCTCAAAAGCGTGTATTGAAGCAACTTGTAAGATTGCTATTTTGTGAGTTTGAGGTCACGGGTGTGAGATGCGGAAATATTCTGGCAATGTTGTGTACATCAAATCGCGAAGCGACCCATCTCCACCTTGGACCCTGCACTGGGAGGCTAATGCACCTTGCAAAAAGTGTAAAGTAATATTTCGGAGGCTAATGCACCTTGCAAAAAGTGTAAAGTAATATTTCGTATATCAAATCGCAAAGTGACCCGGTCCCTTCTTGGACCATGCATAAACGCAGAAGCGTAATGCACGCCTTTTTTCTACCCCTTTTCCGAAAGAGTTGACATTGCCCCGATATGAACAAGAAACTTCTCCCAATTAGAATCTTCCAAGAAAAAAATGCAGCAACCAAATCTTGACCTTTTCCAATATTGAACGCGCCCAACATATTTATATATACAAGTGATTCTCAACAAAACAAAGGCCGTTTCTTTTCAAATTTTCAATCATGACAGCCCTCAAGATCACTAAGAAACACCACAAACACATCAACAATCCATTCCCATCTTCCCCAAAATCAAACCTTTTCCTTGAGGGACGATTGTTCTTTGGTTTTCAGACAGTGCCTTCAAACCAGATTTACAGTATTGGCAAAGATTTTCAGCTGAATTGGTCATCAAAGGATGGAGGATTCATATCGATATCGCCGAATTCTCAGCCTACAAAACACATATGGTCTACCATTCCAGGCCAGGCATTTGTCTCAGCGGCTGTTGCAGAAACAGAGGTTGAAGAAAGCAGGGGATCATTTGTTATAAAAGATAAACATGTACATTTGATATGTGATCATCAGACTATAGAATACATAACTGTTGTCCAAAATGAGGCTGATTTTGATGATCTCGACGTAGATGGTCATGATTTTGAATCATTTTTTGAGGAAATGGACAGGAGAAGCAATCAAAATGGTGCCCTGTCACCTACTGTGATCATAGGAGGAAAACTTATAAGTGGGAAGAAAACGAAAAAGCGCGATGAAACTTCAAGAAAGAATTCAAATTATGATATAGTAAAAGAGTGTTCAGCTTATGTGAGGTATTGGATAATGTTTGATCAAAAGAATAGCCATCAAGTTGGATTTCATGTGAGGCTTGGAAAACCCAATGTGGAAATTCAACTAAGAGCTTCTCCAAGATATTACAGAGTCTTTTACAGGAAGCTAAGTGCGATTCGGAGACGCAGAGTTGGCTGGCTGTTCAAGAAGAAGGGATCATTAGTGACAGCTGAAGATGAAAATGTAGCCATGAAGGCTGCAAAATGTCAGGAATTCAATAGAATTTGGCTGACATGTGCCAGCGAAAAGAACGAGAGATTTTTCGGGTTTGGTGAGCAGTTTTCACACATGGATTTCAAAGGCAAAAGGGTACCTATTTTGGTTCAAGAACAGGGAATCGGGAGAGGAGATCAACCAATCACATTTGCAGCTAATTTGGTTAGCTACAGGTAAAGGGAAAAAAAAGGGTTCCCTCAATGTTAAGTGTATAGATTATTTGTCTCTACCTTTCTACTATGTAGTAAGTTCACACGTGAAGAAGTGTTATAAGTGTATAAATTGCTTGTCACTCTTATAGGTTAGGCTTTTAGATGATACGGTAATTTAACGCTCGAGAACGCTAGCTTACAGCAAATGGGGTCTAAGAGAAACTTATTCTGTCTCAAATGCAGGGCAGGAGGAGATTGGAGTACAACCTATGCTCCATCACCATTTTACATGACATCAAAGATGAAGTCCATGTATCTTGAAGGGTACGACTATTCGGTCTTCGATATGACCAAACATGACAGAGTACAAATACAGGTACTACTTAACTATGGACCTGTATTATTGTTTAATTAGACATCTTTGTCTGAGATTGAAGGAATTAATATTTCATTCAAGTTAAGAATAATTCACAAAGTTGTGTTCCTTTAATAGGGATGGAAATCTACTCCTAACGGCTATTTTTTGACTTTTGACAGCAGTCACTGTCATCATGCCCTGCTCAACACTTTTTTTACTTCAGCATATTTAGGTTTTTAGCTCAACTCTTCCTTCTTGTCTTCATCACCTCTGTCTAGCCTTTCCTATTCAGGTCAGCTCGGCTGACTGGCTTTGTTGTTCAACATCATTCAGATCTGCTTCCTTCAGCTCGGCATACCTTTGTTCAGGTCTGTCTTCTTAAGTTCAGCTCGGCATACCTCGGCTGAACTTATTTCTACAAAGCCGTTGAAAAATTAAGACAAAGAAATACCATTTCCCATAAATCAATGTGGAAGCCAAAACACAATAAACAACAACTGGATCTATTCTTAGATTAGTTAACCATGGACCTGTTTTGTGGTCTTTTTACACAGATTATGCGATGCAAGTAAGAAAAAGAATTCCTCTGTCCATAAATCAATGTGTACATAATACTAGCCATTGAACTTTTTCTCTTAGAAACACTCGGTAAGATGCCTAGTTGCTTAGAATGAGGCTGGAGCAAGGTGTAAAGTTTAGGCTTTGGTTGGCAATTCTAGTCAAATATGGCTAATGCTTTATACTATTAGATTGTTCTTGCAACAAATGTTGAAAAGTATATGTGACAAAAGTAGAAATATAGTTTCAGTACCATACAAAAGACAACCATGAAATTCTGCCAGGGTAAGCTATGTTGCTTCACTTAGACTGATTATGTCTGCTCATTATATATGATGTATACATATTTCCAGATTTACAGTGACTCAGTTCAAGGTAGGATCATAGATGGTGACTCACCAGCTGAGATCATTGAAGTATTCACTGAAGCAATTGGAAGACCTCCAGAACTTCCAGAGTGGATAATTTCAGGTGCCACAGTGGGGATGCAAGGTGGTACAGATACGGTTCGCAATATCTGGAATGTACTTCAAAATTATGATGTCCCAATATCAGCATTCTGGCTTCAGGTCAGGTTCATCATCAATCAGCATCCTAACAAATTATGAGCACAAAGAGAAAAATAAATGAAAACCAGAAGAGTATTCTGAACAAAGTTTTCTTCCACATTTACAAAATAGGCAGTAAAAGGGAAGTGTGTTTATATATTGAGGATCAAGCTTTTGCAGGATTGGGTAGGACGTAGGGAGACAGTTATTGGATCACAACTATGGTGGAACTGGGAGGTAGATTCAACAATGTATGGTGGATGGAAGCAACTGCTCAAAGATTTGAAAGCTCATGATGTAAATGTGATGACATACTGCAATCCTTGTCTAGCTCCGGTATTTATCCTCAGGAAATTAGATACTTCATGTCCTTATGATTTGCTTTCGTACTTATAGAGGATTCCGTTTTTTCCATTTCCAATGGAGTCAAGGACACATTCTTCTTTGACTTTGGAATATGATGGAACAAAGCAAAATGACTCACTGAATTGGGTTATGCTTCTTATATTGTGAAGTAGCAATTGATCGACACAGATTGACGCAATTTTCATTATGTATCATCGGGAAACAACTTCTGTGTGTTTCTAACACATAGGTATGTTTACGTACATCCGACCTCCCTATACCCCCATCATAGATGTTAAGTTATAAAACGTTTTGATGATGAAAAGATGTTTTGAATGAGCTAAAATTATGCTTAATATTTGATGCAAGATAGGCAAAACACATTATGTCCAAAGATGGATGAGATTGCAAGTCACTGGTTGACATCGATCTCTCAAACAGGGGACATCGATCGATCGAAGTCCTTGACATAGATCGATCGATGTCTGACTGAAGACATCGAACCCTCAACCAAGTGACATCGATCGATCGATGTCACTTCATACCCTGACTTCGATCGATCTATGTTGGACTGAGGACTTCAGTCTCTCAACCAGGTGACATCGATCGATCGATGTCACTTCAGCCCCTGACATCGATCGATCGATGTCTGACTGAATACATCAGTCTCTAAACCTGGAGACATAGATCGATCGATGTACTGCAGAATTCAAATTTTTTGAACGTTAGAATAAAATCCAAGGTTGATTTTTAAGGTTTTCTCTTTCCAATCTTCTTCAAACTTCTTGTGGACTTTAACCCAACTTGTTACATGCTTCCTTGACTATTGTATACATGTCTAAGATTCTCTAGGGTGGCTATACAAGATCAAATCACTCCATAGGGTGGCTAAAGACTATTTTGGCATTGTCTTGACATTTTTGAAGATGAAGACTTGGTGGAAGGCCTCAAAAACGTGGTGAACTTCATCTATAAATAGAGGAGGCTTGGATGAAGCAAGAACACACTTTCAACATCATCTAGCTTCATTTTACATTGTTGTACATTTCTCTCATACTTGTAAATTGTTCAAAGCTTGTCTAGCTTTCTTTGATCTTCATTGTTGTATATTGAGAGAAATAGAGTCAAGCACAAGAGGAACCATAATTATTTGATCTCTAGCTTGTGCTTAGACTTGTGAGAAAGTGTGATCCTTACCATATTTCTTCAACCCACTGTGAGAAGTTCTTGAGGGAATTTTTGTTGAAGTTGTGAGGAAGCAAGAAGTTGTTCTTGCTAATAGCTGTAGTTGCTGTGGTTGCACAAGTGTGTTTTGTGCAAGAAGTTGCTGTTGTTGTAGCTTACACTAAAGTGTTAGTGTAAGTGTTGCTGTGGTTGTTCTTATTGTTCATAATAAGAAGAGTAGTTGTTGAAAATCCACTTTGGAAACAAAGTGGTAGTGGAGTAGAATCATTTACGATTCGAACCACTCTATATCCGGTGTACTCTTTCATTGTCTCTCATCTCCAATTCTTGCTCTGATTTTGAATATCTTTTTGAGTTGAGAAAAACAAGAAAATTCCGCAAAAGAGCCAAACACTCTATTCACCCCCCTCTAGAGTGTATTTCGGACCTTACAATTGGTATCAGAGCCTAACCTTGATTGCTTGGCCTATCTTTGCAAGTAGCAAGGTTAAAGATCATGGCAATGACAACCTCAACCTCAACCTCTTCATCTTCCAAGCCTACTGCACTATTTTCCGGATCAAACACTAAAGCTCCTATGTTTGATGCCCAAAACTACTCTTTATGGAAATTTCGAATGATCAATCATTTGAAAGGCTGTGGATTTGATATATGGAGAGCTGTTGTCAAAGGAATTGAAGTTCCAATGATTACCAACTCAAAAGGAGAATCAATGTTTAAAGATGAGGATGACTACACCGACGAAGAGAAGATAAAGTTCGCCATCAATGGCAAAGCTTTTGACATTCTCTCAAGTGCTCTTACCACAACTGAGCTCATTAGACTCCAAGGTCTTGAAACAGCCCATGAGGCATGGAAAAGGCTTGAAATGATACATGAAGGAACTGAGCAAGTAAGAATGGCCAAAAGACTCATGCTCATGAAGGAGTATGAGATGTTCGGAATGAAGAGTGGTGAGAAGATTGAGGAGACAATCGATCGATTCACACGAATAGTGAATCAACTCTCCATGGTTGACAAGAAAATCTCAAACGAAGACCTTGTCTCAAAACTCCTCAACTCTTTGCCAAGAGAATGGACACCCAAAGTCACCGCCATCACTGAATCAAAGAATCTCAAGACTCTTACTCTTGATGAGTTATCCGGTAATCTTCTTACTCATGAGATTCTTATTGATGAACAAAATAGGATGAATCCCATCAAGCCTACACAAACATCACACAAGGGATTGGTGGTAGAGTCCGATGATTCGGATGAGGAAGTTGCCCTTCTTGTAAGAAAATTTAGAAGAATGGCAACTAGAAACAAAGCTCAAGCAAGAAAGTTTTTCAAGAAACCATCTAAAGAAAAAGAAGCAAGTGAAAATTGCTATAGATGTGGTCGACCCGGTCACTTCATTGCCGATTGCCACGTAAAAGAGCCGCAAAAGCAAGAGAAGAAGGTCTTTCCTCAAAAGAAGAAAGCCCTCAATGCGGAGGTAACCACGTGGGATGATCTCCTTTCGGAATCGGAAGGAGAAGAGAGTGAAGATCAAGGTGTTGGACTTGTGGCAATGGTTGAAAATCCAAAGGTTCAACATACTTGTCTTATGGCGATAGAAGATGACCTTGAGGTAAATTCTAACCCTTCAAATTTGCATGATGAAATAGGAGATTTGCAAGATGACTTTGAGAAATTAAATTTGAAATATAAGCATTTAAAGAAAGAATTCAAGAAATGCATTTTAGAAAATAAGAGCTTGCATGACAAAAATATTTTGATGTTTCAAGAGCATGATATCATACTTACCATGCATAAAACCGTAGCTCTTGAAAATGAAGAAATTAGAAAAGAATGTGAGAAACTAAAGTTAGACTTACAAAGACTAACAAATGGTAAAAACAACTTAGACATACTACTTGGAAATCAAAGGATTGGAAATGATAAATCCGGTTTAGGATTTAACTCATCATCTTCTTCTATTAAACCTAAGTCCTTAAAGAAAAAGGCAAACAATAGAAAAACACAACAAAATTCATCATCTTCTAAACCAAAGCATGTACCCACTTGTTTTTATTGCAACAAACTAGGACATGTAAAGAAAGCATGTAGAGCTAGATTTGAGAGCACATATGTTTGGAAGCCTAAGGGTCGAAAAACTAACCCTAAAGGACCCAACCATCAAAGGGTACCAATGCATACATCTTTTGGTTTTGTAGGCTCTCAAGATAAATGGAGTAGCCAAAGAAGAAGGAACCAAATGGCTTATGGACAGCGGATGTTCAACCCACATGACCGGAGACAAGACGTTGTTCACCAAGCTCAAGCTCCAAGATGGTGGAACGGTGCATTTTGGAAATGGGAGAGCCAAAATCCTTGGACATGGAGAAATTGGTAATTCTTCCTTTACTATTAATAATGTACTATATGTAGAAGGGCTTAAGTATAATTTGATAAGTGTTAGCCAACTATGTGATGCTAATTTTCAAATTGAGTTTGTGAAAAGAAAATGTGTTGTGAAAAAGAACGATAAGATTGTTTTCGAAGCTATTCGTAAAAATGATGTTTACAAATTTAGCACACATGATTTGATATCACAAAATGTTTCTTGCCTAGTTGCCAAAAATGATTTGACTCAACTATGGCATAGACGACTTGGACACATTAGTTTCAAGAATTTCAAAGAGATTTGCAAAAATGAAAAAGTCCAAGGTCTTCCAAAACTAAATTTCGAAAACCATGGCTTATGTGACACTTGTCAAAAAGCAAAGCTTGTTAAAACAAGTTTCAAGCCCAAAAGTGAAACCTCCACCACCAAACCTCTACAATTGCTTCATATGGATTTGTACGGGGATATTGGTACAGCAAGCCTAAGTGGAAAACATTACACCTTTGTGGTGGTAGATGACTACTCTAGGTACACTTGGGTAATGTTCTTAGCTAAAAAGAATGATGCTTGTCAAGAATTTATAAAGCTTTGTAAGAGATTAGAAAATCAAAGAGAAGACACAATTAAGGAAATTAGAAGTGATAGAGATGGTGAGTTTGATGGAGAGTTTCAAGAATTTTGTGTATCCAAAGGGTATGAACACAATTTTTCAGCTCCAAGAACTCCTCAACAAAATGGTGTTGCGGAAAGGAAAAATAGAACACTTCAAGAAATGAGTAGAGCCATGCTAAACGAATTTGAGCTACCCAAATATTTCTGGGCCGAAGCGGTAAATACCGCTTGTCATGTGATCAATAGAGTTTATTTGAGACCATTTCTCAAAAAGACTCCTTATGAGCTTTGGAAAGGTAGAGTACCAAATATTGGTTATTTCAAGGTTTTTGGTTGTAAGTGTTTTATACTTAACACCAAAGACAACTTGGATAAACTTGACTTCAAAGCGGATGAAGGAATCTTTATGGGTTATGCCCAAAATAGCAAAGCATTTAGAGTATATAATAAGAGAAGTATGAAAGTTGAAGAATCAATTCATGTCAAGTTTAGTGAATTCATTGATGATAAGTCAAACGATAATAATGATGATGATGAAGATGAAATAATCGAAGTAAGTCATATAGAAAAATTTGAGAATCCAAAAGGTAATATTGTCATCGACCTTAGGATTGATCCACTTGAACCTAAGGTTGAAGATGAAGAAGTAGGAGGGGATACCTCAAAATTGCCGGAGTCATATAAATATAGGAAAGATCACCCTAAAGAGTTGATACTAGGTGAAACCAGCCAAGGTGTAATGACAAGGAGAAAATTCAATGAAAATGCCTTCATCTCACAAGTTGAGCCTAAAAATATAAAAGAAGCAATAAATGATGAAGATTGGGTATTAGCTATGCAAGAAGAATTAAATCAATTTGAAAGAAGTGATGTATGGGAATTAGTTGCTAAACCTAGCAATCATCCCGTAATTGGCACTAAATGGGTATTTAGAAACAAAATGGATGATAAAGGAAACATCACTAGAAACAAAGCTAGGTTAGTAGCCCAAGGCTATAGGCAAGAGGAAGGCATAGACTACGATGAGACTTTTGCCCCCGTGGCTAGGTTAGAAGCTATTAGAATGTTATTAGCATATGCATGCTATAAGGATTTCAAACTATATCAAATGGATGTGAAATCTGCATTCTTGAATGGAATAATTCAAGAAGAGGTCTTTGTAGCTCAACCTCCGGGGTTTGAAAATCATGATTATCCAAATCATGTTTTTAGACTCAAAAAGGCCCTTTATGGACTTAAACAAGCTCCTAGGGCTTGGTATGATAGATTAAGTAACTTCCTACTTGAAAACGAGTTTTCAAGAGGAAAAGTCGACACTACTCTCTTTATTAAAGAACAAGAAAACCATCAATTGCTTGTTCAAATTTATGTGGATGATATCATATTTGGTGCTACTAATGACTCTCTTTGTAAGCACTTTGCTAAATTGATGGAAGGAGAATTTGAAATGAGCATGATGGGTGAACTCAACTACTTTCTTGGTCTACAAATCAAGCAAACTCAAGATGGAGTGTACATATCTCAAACAAAGTATACGAAGGATTTGCTCAAGAAGTACAAATTCGAGGATGGAAGAAGTGTGAGCACTCCGATGAGCACAAGTACAAAGCTTGACAAAGACGAAAAAGGAAAGCCAGTTGAGGTAACGAAATATAGGGGTATGATTGGAAGTTTACTTTATTTAACCGCTAGTAGACCGGATATTTTACATGCTGTGTGCTTATGTGCTAGATTTCAAAGTATGCCTAAGGAATCGCATTTAGTTGCCATTAAACGTATCTTTAGGTATTTAAAAGGGACTTTGAACTTCGGATTGTTTTATCCCAAAAATGGTTGTTTTGATCTAAGAGGATATAGTGACTCCGACTATGCCGGAAATCTTGTTGATCGTAAAAGCACCTCCGGGACATGTCAATTCCTTGGAGATTGCTTAGTTTCTTGGTTTTCCAAGAAACAAAATAGTGTGTCACTTTCCACGGCGGAATCCGAATATGTATCGGCCGCTTCGTGCTGTGCACAACTACTTTGGATGATCAACACCTTGAACGATTATAATGTTAAGTTTGAAAAAGTTCCCATTCTATGTGACAATACCTCAGCCATAAGTATAGCACAAAACCCGGTTCATCATAGTAGAACAAAACACATTGAGGTGAAACATCACTTCATAAGAGATTGCATCCAAAAAGGATTGGTATGCGTTGAGTTCGTTCCAACAAATGACCAACTGGCGGATATCTTTACCAAATCCCTTCCCACCGAGACGTTCGAATCAATTAGGACAAGATTGGGAATGCTAAACATTGGTTAAAGGGTTAAAAACTGTTAAAATTACAGAATTCTGCATACATAGATCGATCTATGTGAAAATTTTAGAGAATGATGTCTATAAAGACATCGATCGATCGATGTACAGGACATCGATCGATCGAAGTCCCTGACATCGATCGATCGATGTCAGCGGGGCAGAAGCCTATAAAACCTGCAAAACGTCTCATTTTTCATTCTCACCCCTACGAACCCTAGTTTCTCTCCTGCGAATTCCATCTCTCATTTCAACAAAATTTTCAATCCTTCTCTCAAGGCTATTTTTTTTCAATCCTACTCAAATCCACATCAATCTTCAATATCTAACCAAAATCATCTAGCATTTTCTTGCCCTAATTCTCTCAAATGGCTCCAAGAACCAAAAATCATCCCAAGAGACAGAAAACTTCACAACAACAAACTCCAACGGGTCCAAGAACAACAGGATTACGGAAGCAACCAGAGCCATCTCAAGAACATCTCATTCGTGAGGTAAGAGAAAGTCTTCACATTAAAAATTTTCCCTGGCTAAAAACTGGTGAATATGAGAATGCATTGGCTACACCTCTGGGATTAGGCATACATACTCATATATCTCAGAGAGCACAATTACTATTCACTGAATGGGAAAATAGCAATAGGTCTACCATTCCATCAAAGGTGCTCAAAATTGAGGACATTTTGAGCAATGCAGAATTGAGACCTATAATTGACTTGTTGTATGCTCAAAACTGGAAGTTTTTATGGGATTCATCTGAGATGGGAGCTATGTCTACCCGTTATACCCGACTGTTTTATGCCAATTTTTGGATTGACTATCTGAATGGAAATCCATTTTCTCTGAATTCAGTTATTGATGGTCAAGTAGTCTCCTTTCACACTGCACAAATCAATGCTATTCTTGGTACACCTAATGAGGGATTCAAAGATTTTGATCCTTGGAAGTGGGATTTTCACAAGTACCAAGTCACTGAAAATGAAGTCAAAACCTTTCTTGGCTTTCACCCAACAAAGAACACAAATGATATGCCCTTGATGTATAGAGTCTTGCTTGCTATAGTTACATTTTGTGTAAATGGAAAATCAGCCAAACTCCCTAGCAACTTAGACTTCTACATCACATACCGCATAGCCAGGCGAGAGCAGCTAAACTTTGGAGAAATATTTTTTGAAAACGTGTTGGAGGCGGTCACAAAGAAATCGAAAGCACTTCCTTATAGTAATCTGATATATAGATTACTAAAAAGTTCAAATCTCGTACTGGATGTTGAATATGAAGAAGGGATTACGAATAAGGATTATTACACGAAATCCAACATCCAGCAAATTCTCAAGTCTAGGAAGGAAGCGCAACGAAGGGGTGGTGCTCAGGAGCTGGAGGAAGATGAAGCTGAGAATGAGCCGGAAATACCACCACACCCCACTGAGCCGACCGTTGAACCCCAACCTAACCCTCCCAGTCCTACATCTCGAATAGACAAAGGCAAAGCCCCAATGGAGCCAGCGAGTGAATCCGGGGATGATATGGATATTGAATACGAGATAAATGACATCCAACGCACTCTTGGTCAATGGGGTGAAGACTTGACCAAGGAAGCTGTTCGTATAGACGATTTGGAGAAAGGCTATACGACTTTCCAGACTCGTTTAAAAACGCTAGAGACAAGAGTGGACACTGAAGTCAAAACACTCCAGAATGAGCTAACCATGCAAAAGACCAAGTACCAGAAATTAAAGACGAAGCTCAAAGCCGCTCTTTCCGGACTTTGTTTCTCCTCCGATGAGGAGTAGATCTTGTTGATTTCCCCTTCCCCTGTCCTTATGCTAGTTTTTGCAAGTTTGAGTTTGTATCTCAAAACTTGATATTTTGGTATTGACATTTATGTTTTCGTATTGATATCTCTAATTTTTTTTGATGCTTTCAAAAAGGGGGAGAAGTTAGTAGTACTGGCATGCATGTTTTGGTATCATTATTATACTTTGGCATCATTGGCATTGTTAGCATGCTTTGGCATCATCTTGATCATTGAGTATTGGCATAAGTAGTATTGGCATTGAGTATTGGCATTGTTAGCATGGCATCATTTTGACATTGTTAGCATGCAAAGTTATATGTTGACATAACTTGGTCGTAACATGAAATGTTTTCCCTTAGCTTGATATAGCTTTGGATGCTAGCTAGTGATATGTTTTTAGCATGATGGATTATTGGGAAGCAAAATTGAATATTAATATGGCATGTGTTGGACTAGCTAGTGATATGTTTTGGCATGATTGGGAAACAAAACTGGATATTAACGTGGCATGTGCTGAACGTGATAGGCATTGGTATTAAAAGTCACTTGATATGCGTTACATATTGAAATGGTGAAAATACAAAACTTGATGCATAATCTGAGGGGGAGCATGTTGGGTAGATTGGAAAGAAAGCATGAACTAAGGGGGAGTTGTAGAAGTTAAAAACATCTTTTGGATTGTGGTTTTTGAAATCATCAAAAAGGGGGAGAATGTTAAGTTATAAAACGTTTTGATGATGAAAAGATGTTTTGAATGAGCTAAAATTATGCTTAATATTTGATGCAAGATAGGCAAAACACATTATGTCCAAAGATGGATGAGATTGCAAGTCACTGGTTGACATCGATCTCTCAAACAGGGGACATCGATCGATCGAAGTCCTTGACATAGATCGATCGATGTCTGACTGAAGACATCGAACCCTCAACCAAGTGACATCGATCGATCGATGTCACTTCATACCCTGACTTCGATCGATCTATGTTGGACTGAGGACTTCAGTCTCTCAACCAGGTGACATCGATCGATCGATGTCACTTCAGCCCCTGACATCGATCGATCGATGTCTGACTGAATACATCAGTCTCTAAACCTGGAGACATAGATCGATCGATGTACTGCAGAATTCAAATTTTTTGAACGTTAGAATAAAATCCAAGGTTGATTTTTAAGGTTTTCTCTTTCCAATCTTCTTCAAACTTCTTGTGGACTTTAACCCAACTTGTTACATGCTTCCTTGACTATTGTATACATGTCTAAGATTCTCTAGGGTGGCTATACAAGATCAAATCACTCCATAGGGTGGCTAAAGACTATTTTGGCATTGTCTTGACATTTTTGAAGATGAAGACTTGGTGGAAGGCCTCAAAAACGTGGTGAACTTCATCTATAAATAGAGGAGGCTTGGATGAAGCAAGAACACACTTTCAACATCATCTAGCTTCATTTTACATTGTTGTACATTTCTCTCATACTTGTAAATTGTTCAAAGCTTGTCTAGCTTTCTTTGATCTTCATTGTTGTATATTGAGAGAAATAGAGTCAAGCACAAGAGGAACCATAATTATTTGATCTCTAGCTTGTGCTTAGACTTGTGAGAAAGTGTGATCCTTACCATATTTCTTCAACCCACTGTGAGAAGTTCTTGAGGGAATTTTTGTTGAAGTTGTGAGGAAGCAAGAAGTTGTTCTTGCTAATAGCTGTAGTTGCTGTGGTTGCACAAGTGTGTTTTGTGCAAGAAGTTGCTGTTGTTGTAGCTTACACTAAAGTGTTAGTGTAAGTGTTGCTGTGGTTGTTCTTATTGTTCATAATAAGAAGAGTAGTTGTTGAAAATCCACTTTGGAAACAAAGTGGTAGTGGAGTAGAATCATTTACGATTCGAACCACTCTATATCCGGTGTACTCTTTCATTGTCTCTCATCTCCAATTCTTGCTCTGATTTTGAATATCTTTTTGAGTTGAGAAAAACAAGAAAATTCCGCAAAAGAGCCAAACACTCTATTCACCCCCCTCTAGAGTGTATTTCGGACCTTACAATAGACGGGAGCCTCTAAGGCAATAGGTAATGTTGTTGTTGCTGTTGTACTTATAGAGGATTCCATTGTTTCCATTTCCAATTGAGTGAATGACACACTCTTCCTTGAATTTCATTGACTTTGGAATATGATGGAATAAAGCAAAATGACTCACTAAATTGGTTGCGCTTCTTATATTGTGAAGTAGCAGTTGATCGACACAGCCTGACCCAATTTTCATTATGGGTCATCAGGAAACAATTTATGTGTGTTTCTAACACATGGGTATGGTTGCGTACATCCGACCTCTTCATACCCTGCCATAGACGGGAGTTTCTAAGGCAATAAATAATGTTATTGTTGTTGTTGTACTTATAGAGGATTCTGTGTTGTTCTTACTGATTCAGATGGATCAGAAACAAGAATTCAGGAGAAATCTGTTTGAGGAGGCAAAAAAGTTAGACATCTTAGTCAAGGACAAGAAAGGGAAACCATACATGGTTCCAAACACTGCATTTGATGTTGGCATGCTGGACATAACACATCCATCAACAGCACCTTGGTTCAAGCAAATTTTAGGTGATATGGTTGATGATGGAGTCAGGGGATGGATGGCGGATTTCGGCGAAGGCCTTCCAGTCGATGCCTGTCTCTATTCAGGTAGAGATACACATTTCTTATCCCTCATTTTTCATCAGAAGTGATAGTCCTACTTACATGATGCTAGACAAGCAATTTATTTCTTATCATTTTTTTTCAAATCATCTTTTTGACAGTCAAAGTCAAAGCAAACTCTCTCTATCTCTTGGAATGGGGTATTGTTTGACTGTCTCTCACCCTTCCCAGAACCTAACGATAGCTTGTGTTGTCGTTGGAATATACCCGGTATGATTGTTAGTGGTGTTGTATCTTTTTGACAGTCAAAATCTTTACATTCTCTGCACAGAATATGTACATATCAGCCCCCAGGGGCATAGTCCAGTGGTAAGTGGCAAAGGTGATTGGGGCTAAAACCCCGACGTCCCGAGTTCGAGTCCGTGTGGAGACAATCCTTGTTGAAATATTACAAGGGTTGTCTCTGGGCTGGCTGAGTCTCGTGTGTCCTCTCCCTTTGCAGGGCTGCCGGTGGAGCACATCCCTCGATTTACATCCCACCTGGCTAAGGGGCCTCTGGTACAGGTGGGGGGAGAACCCACTCCCTCATCAAAGAATATGTACATATCAAGAAACAGTTTTTGCAACCAAAAGAAGCAATCTTTAGGTCAAAAACAACACCAACAACATTACCTCATTGCTTTAGAGGCTCTCGCTTATGGCGGGGTATGGAGGGGTCGATGTATGCAACCATACTCATGTGTTAAAAATCATTATGACACGCATACTTGTAGTATTTACATACATTTGATTACAATCAACTAGAGAGAGGGACAAAACAATGAACTGTGAAAGTTGTTTAGTAAATTTCATGCAATGACATCAAGGGGAAAAACTACATCTATAGGTGAAGATCCAATTGCTGCACATAACAGATATCCAGAGCTATGGGCCAAGGTAAATCGAGAGTTTGTGGAAGAGTGGCAAAATTCTCATGCAACAAATGAAGGAGAAAATCAAGAAAATGGCTTAGTTTTCTTCATGCGAGCCGGTTTCAGGGGAAGTCCCAAATGGGCAATGCTATTCTGGGAAGGGGATCAAATGGTAAGTTGGCAAGCAAATGATGGAATAAAGAGTGCAGTGGTAGGCTTGCTTAGTGGAGGGCTTTCTGGCTATGCTTTAAACCACAGTGACATTGGAGGCTACTGTACAGTAAATGTACCCTTTTTAAACTACAGAAGAAGTGAAGAATTGCTCTTGAGGTGGATGGAGCTAAATGCATTCACCACAGTATTTCGAACACATGAAGTAAGTGACTTGAATTTGGAATAGGATGTAATAAAACAAAATGACTGATTAAATTGGTTTGTTTTCATTTTCAATGGAGTCAATGACACATTCTTTTTTGACTTTGAAATATGATGGAATAAAGCAAAGTGACTCACTAAATTGACTGCGCTTCTTATATTGTGAAGTAGCAGTTGATCGACATAACTTGACGCATCATTATGGGTCATCGGGAAACAACCTTTGTGTGTTTCTAACACATGGGTACGGTTGCGTACATCCGACCCCCCGTACCCCGCCATAGGCGGGAGCCTCTAATACAATGGGTAATGTGTTGTTGTTGTTGTTGACTCACTAAATTGGTTGCGATTCTTATATTGTGAAGTAGCAGTTAATCAACATAGCTTGACTCAATTTTCATTATGGGTCATCGGGAAACAACCTCTGTGTGTTTCTAACGCATGGGTATGGTTGCGTACATCCGACCCCTCATACCTCGCAATAGACGGGAGTCTCTAAGGCAATGGAGTAATGTTGTTTTCGTTGTTGTTGTTTAAGTAAGTGACTTGACCACTAGTTATAAAAGCAAACATTTTTACACTATACAATAGTTATGCTTAGTTCCTTAAATTCTAACATTTTGACCAGGGAAACAAGCCTTCTGTCAGCAGTCAATTCTACTCCAACCATAAAACTTTGTCACAGTATGCACGTCTAGCAAAAGTATACCAAGCTTGGAAGTTTTACAGGATTCAGCTAGTGAAGGTACTTTCTTGATCATGTAATAATTGCTTCAAATACGAAATTTTAATACTGTCAAAAATCCATAATACATGTTCTTTCTGGTCTATGAAAAACAGGAAGCCTCTCAGAAAGGTCTACCTGTATGCCGTCATCCATTCATCCACTATCCACAAGACGAACGTGTTCATAGCTTCACCTACGAGCAATTCCTCGTGGGAACCGAAATCTTGGTTGTTCCTGTTCTTGACAAGGGAAAGGAAATTGTTAAAGCTTATTTCCCTGAGGGTGGAGAACTGTGCTCTTGGAAGCATATTTGGACAGGAAATATATATGATCAAGGTACCGAAGCCTTGATAGAAGCTCCAATAGGGAATCCAGCTGTTTTTGTCAAAGAT
>AP025044.1:38681525-38708004 GCA_036186865.1 Eustoma russellianum
GTAGATTAAGTTACCATGACCATCCTCATGGATAGGTGGTTTATTTATTTCAATAGACAATTGTAAATAAGCAAGTCAATGCAAGATAGCTCTAAAGTTTGTAGAGAATAAGGTTTCATGCAGCCCCGATCATATAGAGTACAGAATGTCCATCAGTCTTATTGGTTCTCATGTGTGTAACTGTGTAAGATCTCACCCAATCTAGGAGGCCGCTAGACTCCTGATTTACGTCCTCCATGCAGTTCCTTGGGGTTGGGAACAGTGGGGGCCATTTGGGTTGGGGTTCAACCTTTTCCCAACAAGTCTTATTGGTTCTGCCATATCTGCAATTGGTCTCCCACTAAAAGTTTAATCCTTATCGTGTTTCCAATAAGCTTTCTTTGTTTTTCAAGGAGACATGGATATTTAGAAGTCTGGAGGACATTGAAAAAAGAACTTTGTTAAGGGCTTCATGAAACAGGAGCTCACTCAAAAATTGTTCCATTCATATAGCAAAGGGTGTTCATGATGCACTAGCCTCCCGTGTTTGCATAGGGTCCGGAGAGGGTCTGAATCGCTTCGTGATCTAATGTACACAGCCTTACTCTACACTTTGTGCAAGAGGCTGTTTCAGCAGCTCGAACACGTGACCTCAAAGTCACAAAGCAACAACCTTACCAGTTGCTTCAAGGCAATGCCCTCGTTCCATTCATATAGTAATAGACCTTATTGCTCGAGGCAGACCAGATTCCATGGAGTTCAATGGGTCAACAAATGTGGATTTCCATGGTGGTATTCTAGATTTCGTTCCTGATGGAAGTCTTATTGATGAATGTATAGCAGAGGAAATGAACACACAACCATGTGACAGGAACAAGTCCTATGATATGAATCCTTAAGGGCAGAATACCCGAAGCCTGGTGCCCTAAAGGCCATGCCAAGTTTATGCAGCAACCAAGGGCATCCATGTTATATAATGTTATGCTAATAAGACCGGAAGAATGCAACAAAAGGAAGCTCATAATAGCGCTCATATCTGAAAAACGAAACAAACTCCAATGTTAAAAAAAGCCTTTCCACATTACACTCCCGCGTTTGTGTAGAGTCTGGACAGGGGTCGGATCACTTTGAGATTTGATGTACGTAGCTTTACCTGTATAAGAGGCTATTTTCGTGCTCGAACCCATGACTTCAAGATCACAACACATCAACCTTATTAGTTCATCCAAAGTTCGTCCTCCCAATGTTACATCATAAGAAGTCTGAATTGCATAGGAATTTTTGGTCCATCTAGAGAAAAAATACACGCGAAACACCTCAAAACGTACACCATATTCAGAAAATATATACGATATTTAACAAAAACCTACACGACCCATCAAAGAGACATCATGATTTTCTTAAATTGCAGCTCAAACATCTGCATATTAGTGGAAAAGAGAGATTTGAAAACAAGAGAGACAAGAGAATTTAAGATGTGTACACATATTGCTCCTCGAACAACCAGTGGTCCAAAGTAAACCATTTAACACAAATTGTCAAGCAAAAATGATCAGTACATGGGTTGATATATATGTATATGGTGCTTCCTTGAATTTGGAATATGATGGAATAAAGCAAAATGACTCATTAAATTGGCTACGCTTCTTATATTATTTATGAACAGTTGATCGACAGAGCTTGACGCAATTTTCACTATGGGTCGTCGAAAAACAAACTCTGTGTGTTTCAAACACATAGGTATGGTTGCGTACATCCGACCTCCATACCTCGTTGCCTGTAAGGCATTGGGGTTTGTATGAATAACAATAACAATCCTATAAACGAAAAGAAAAAATAGCATGTTCAAAATTTTCATCTAGGAGAACCCACCTTCAAGAAGCACTGCAGAATCATGTCCTTGCTGGTAACTGATGAGCAAATGCATGTCTGGATTTATGCTCCACTCCCCACCACCCCACCCCCTCTTTTTCTGTTTAAGATGTCAATCATCTAAGCTCAAAACACCAACGTTTTGTTTTCTTCCCGAAAGAACGCAATGTTGTACTCAGATTGGTTAGACAAATGATTCGCATACCTCAGTAGAATATTCCATTGTCACGCGATTTTCGTTTTTTTTAAAGGAAAAAGTTGGTGATGGGATACTCAACCGACAAATAACAGCCACCAACGAACATACCTAGTAATATCACAACGAAAGCAATAAACTATCGTTAGAATCTAAGGATGATTAAAGAGACAAACAATGCACCTCGAAGAGATAGAAAGTTTGATTCTAGTGAAAGACCCCGCCGATCGAGATTTGTAAATCACGATATTTTTGTTTTTAATATATATGTTTAATTTCTAGTTTTCAACTTGAAAAAAAGTCTCTTACGCAAAATATAAGATAAGTCTGTGCACGATCCGGACTATACGCAAACTAATACAACGAGAATGTTTTTTTTAAGATCATATTCTGGCCGGTCGAATTTTTACAAAATGTGGATCAAATAATATGTTTTTATAAAGGGAAAATCACCTTTTGCCCCCCTGTGCTTTGGCTATTCATTTGATTGCCCCCTGGTGTTTAAAATTACATACTTAACCCCCTATGCTTTTGGACTGATGAGAAAATGCCATTTTTGTAATTTTTTGTGCCGTACGTGCTGCACACGCGTCCGTTAAGTGGGTATTTTAGAATTTAAATTAATCTTGCTTAATCTTGGACTAATATACCCCTCCCCAACATAACGGTCATGTTAAACTGATTAACCAAATCACCTAAGTCTCAATAAATACAATCCCTTGCTCATTCATGCTTTCTCTTTGCATTTCTTCTGCAGATTTAAGGTGTTAAATTTATACTCCACACTCAGATTGAAGCTACCATGGACAGATCTTCTTGTAACAGCTATGGTGGCTACGTGGGCGGTGGATGTAAGTATCCAAGGTATGTTCAAATGAGATGCAAATGTGGAATAGATGTTGATATCAGGATTGTGAGGACGGAAAGACCTTCAAAAGGCAGGATGTACTTCGTGTGTGAGGTAGGTAAATGTGATTTCTGGAAGTGGTGCAATCCAATAGGCATGGAAAGTGTTGTGCAATCAAATTTTACACGCAATGCAGACATTGAGGAGATGAATAGTTCAAGAGGAACTGATTTTGAAGTAACGCTGATAAAGAAAAGCATCACGCAAATGAAGATGATGATGTGTGTGTCTATATGTGTAGCTATGATTTCCCTAGTTGTTTCTATGTATTTGAGATGATTATGTAGTGTTGTTGCGTGCAAGTATGGTGATGTGTAATAGATGTGGTTCGCATGCTGAGTGTCAGCAAGGTGCACATTAATTTGGTGTAATGATTTGCATTGGGGAATCGAAGGTTATTTGGTGGTGTGTGCAATGAGATAATGTTTAATTGCATTTCTTTGAGCTGTTACAAAATGCAATTGACTATGCCTGATGTCTATCCCGATGTTAGTAATGATGCTGCATTGTTTGAGAAGAAAAGACTATTGCTATGAAGACATGCATTCCCCTTTCTCTTAAATGAATTTTTGAGAATGCCAAAAATCTCCTTGAGAGTACCAAAATTTTTGTTCATGAATGGGTAACCTCCCTGTACTGGTTATAAATAGGCAAGCCCTTCAAGTTCTTATTCACATCAATTGTATTTTTTCCTCTGCTTTTCCAGCTGACTTGCACGAAAAAGAAAAATGGATTCCAAGAAGAGGGTCTGAGTGCACTCAGGAAACCAAGCAAAATACCTCATCCAAAAGAGCTTGTGAAAGAATCTGTTGTATCTCCCAGAAGGAGAGTTGAAAGGAATTTATATGATGAACAAGTTGAGATCGGGAAGCTCTGGAATAATTACTACTGGATGTGTGAAAAGCAAGATGATGATGATGCAAGAGTGGAAGAGGTGGAGGCCAGGCTGAGGAGACTGACGGAGAAGTACGCGAAGATGAAGGCAAAGTTGAAGGCCTTGGCAGCTGTTTTTTTCTTCTAATGATGAAGATGCGTGAATGATTATGTGTTTGGTTCTTGTCTGGTCGTGGTTTTTGGTTCTTTTCTGGTCGTGGTTTTTGGTTCTTTTCTGCTGCTGTTGCTGCTGTTTTTGTCCTGCTACTGTTGATTTTTGCCATCTGAATGGTCCTGATTTTTTGTTTCTGCTGCTGCTGCTGATGCTTATTGATGATGGTTTGGATGTGGTTGTGGAGAAAGTGTTGATATGATTTTTTTGTTAATGATGATGAAGTTTGTTTAGGTTCTGGTTGTTATGATCGAACATGAGAAGATGGTGATGAAGTTTATTTCTGTAGTAATTTATGGAATGTAATGGGGAATGGAACATATGCATTTGCTTTTTGCCATCACCATATTGGTTTGTGTTTGATTTTTTGCATTTTTACCAAGCGATTGTTAAAATATTGAATATGTCTGATGCAATGACTGGCAGCACAGTGTGCATCAGCGCACACACGACTAAAACAATGTTGATGGTGTTTGATGCGTTGACACGCAGAATGAGTCAAAGTGTACCAGTAAAAATGATATTGCAAAACTGAAAAAACTGCGTCAGACTGCACCAGCAAAAATCCTCACTCATAAAACCGAAATTTCAAAACAGTAATTCTCAACAACTAAGGCATTTGGTTATGGCAGAATACAACAAAAATCCTTATTCTAATCTTAGATGCATAGCCAAATGCCTATTACATATCAACACAGTCTCTTGTGGTTGCAACTGTGTTCCTAGGCAAAGGTTCAGTTCACTAGGGGTTGACCCTTCAGCTGATATTTGTGATGAACTAGCTGCTCTACTGGTTGAAACATTTGTTGTCCTCTGTCTCTGCATCAAACAAACGCTGAATAAATCAGTAACATATCTACATTCACGCTGACCTTGATAAAATGTTAAACAACAAAAATACAAATACCTTGTTCATGTTTGCGAAAGGATGTTCATTGTGCCCTTTTTGCTTACACTTGCTGCAATGACTGGCAAGACCCTTTCAGGTTGCCCAGTCTGAGTGCTTCCTTGATTCGTCATGTTGTCTGATCATTTGCTTCTTCGGCCTGCCTGCTTGCTTCCCGGCATTAGGTGAAAGGATCGGTGGAAAATTGGTATGAACCCAGTAGATGCTAGATGGTATGGGATACAACACTCGTGCGTAAGCATGTACATACATGTCCTTGGAGTAGTACGAATGCACATAATTAATAAGTGACCCCCTTTCAGTCTGAATTGCAGCAATTGCATGTCTACAGGGATGTCCAACTAGCTGAAACAATCTGTATGTGCACTCCCTTGTATGTAGATTAACAACATATGTTCCTACTCCACTTGAGACTTCAAATATCTTTCTTGCAGCCATGATGGCAACGCAATTTCGGCTAGTAACCTTTATTTTCTCAATCTTTGCAACCAAATTCGGACACAATAAACCCTCATAGGAACCCACATTTCAAGATGCATTGCAAAAAAGATGTTAGGGTTTCAACCGTATTTGCATAAATGGATTCTTGAAAATGGTCCAGAACATTGGTCGAATGCATGTGTACATTGCTGTCATTGATTTACCAGAATGCATGTGCATATCGATACACATTAACGTAAGAGTAAGTATGTTAACGAACCAAGCCAAACCGAATACTAAGTTTTCAAATTCAGATTCGTTTAGCTAAACGAACTATTCGGTTCGTTTCGTTTAGCTAAACTAACTTTAAAATTGGTTTGATTTCATCTCGATAACACTATAACTGTTTAAACGAGTCTAACGGTCCGCAAATAGTTCGGCTCGTTTTAGTAAACAAACCCAAACATCTGTTCGAATTCGGCTCGTTTATCAACAATTACTGAACAAACACGAACCGAATTCAAAGAGTTCTTGAACTGTTTGATTCGTTGAAAAGCCCTACGCTAAAGAGACATGCACTCTACATATATAGTTCAAAATCTTCATGCACACACTTTTTGCTCGTCCAGGATAAATGCGCTCAAGTGTACATAGGTACACACCCAAAATTTCCAGGGAAATTAAAATGAATTCATATGCATGAATCAATAGCAGAAACATGGTGTTATTACACGACTACATACATTTGAGGATTTACCTTTCTGAAGGGAGGTGGTATCCATTTACAGCTACCGTTGTTACACCGGATGACATCAGAGAAGGTAAAATATGAGGTTAAATATGAGGCATCCAATCACGCGAGGCCACGTGTATAAAATGGTCCGCTGTTTACTTTTTTTCTTTTTAAAAAAAGACTCTTTTATACACGTGGCGTCGCGTAATTGGATGCCTCATATTGAGCCTCATATTTTACCTCTTCAGATCTCATCCGTTGTTACACAGGCACGTCTTTTTCTTTGATCAAGATCCTTCCCAGTTTGTAAAGCAGCATATAAGTAAAAATTATATACTACATCGTGTGAACATCTCTTTCGTACATCGTGTATGGAAATGATTGGTTGGGATTTTCTATTCTATTAATTAAGTAGGAAACACATTCTCTATAATTCTATACTATTATTCTTAGATCAAAAGGTGAAATCTCTCCCACTGAGAGCCCTCACTGTTCAAGCCCCAAGGAGCGTGTGTGGAAGACGCAAATTAAGAGCCAAGCAGACTCCTAGATTGTGTGAGATCAGGAGTCATGTGACCCACACAAGGTGTCTCTCCCTGCAAACCAGGCCTTCGGCCTAACATCAGATAACCGCTCACACTGTGCGTGTTCCCAAAATCGAACTTTTAACCTTTTGGAACAAATTCTAACCCGAATAACAGATAAACACTTACACTATGCGTGTTCCCAAAATCGAACTTTTAACCTTTTAGAACAAATTCTAACCCGAATAACCATTGATGTCATGGGAGAGTTCTATACTATTATTGTGATTACAATATCAATCCATCGGGATAGGATCCCCTCACCGCAAGGGGGATGCGGTGACGCGTGACCGCACGACACGTGGCATCAAGGAGGGGTGATGAGGCTAGACGCAGGTGACCCTCATCTAGCCTCACCACCCTCCATTGCTGCCACGTGTCGCGCGGTCACAAAAAGGGTGAGTAAAGTGGGGGTAAGGAGATCCCAACCCCAATCCATCGCCTAGTTGGGTTCTCGGAGGATACAAAAGGACTGCTTTTGCAGTGAACGGAATCCCACTCTATAAAATTACACAAATTTTACAATGGTGAATGAATAAGTATGATTAGTTGGTCATTGACCAATGAAACATGTAGAAAATTTTTGGTCCCCTTGTTTTGGCCAATCACCCCCTTGCTTGCATGTAGATAAAACTTATTTGTCATCATTTTATTGGATCACTAGTTGATCAATGACCATAATAAAATTGGTGATAAAATTAATGTCTCAAGTTTCTTCGCAATCTAATAAATAGTAATGGTTTCACACCAAAAAGTTGCAAATGATAAATCTCCCAGAAACAAGAATTGAACTTATATTAGCGACGTCACTTTCAATTCTAAAGTTAAAGATCCAATAAAATTTGACGGTGAAGATTGACTATACAGAAGATATAATAGTATACATCACGATTTTGTTTACATATAACATATATTCTTTGATTGCAGAAGGTGCATCACAATTATAGAGTTGCACACAACAACAACCCCCACAATATATATTAACGACAGTAAAAACTATCGTTAAGGTATATCACTAACGACATCAAAAGCTATCGCTTAGAATAATTATGGAGTTGCATGCGAGTATAATCAAAGTTTACGTTTTCACTTTGTTAGTCCAGTGTCATCAAGACATGGTGTGTAGGATAAATCAGTTACTTCCCGACAAAACCACAATTCTTCATCATCATCATCATCCGGATCCAGTATATCCCAACGACAGCAAAAGCTATCGTTAGGGTCTGGGGAGGGTAAGTGGTAGGCAGACAATACCTCTATCCCAAAGGATAGAGAGTCTGCTTCCAGTGAGACCCCCGGCTCTATACGTACCTGTATAAATGACATGACAATAGAGATATGTTGTGTTTGTGTGTTATTGAGGAAATTCAAGAATACAAAGAAATGACTTTCGATATTAAGATACACATCACGTGTATATGTACATGTAATAAAAACAACGGTATAACACACGCAACCAAGTGGAAAGGCAACCTAAAGCGTAGCTAGTGTCTACGCCTATCTATGTCCCTAAATATACTCTAAAGTGTCTCTATATGACCTATACCTCGTTAACCTTAATCTTATGCCTCTATGACTTCCTATCCTGGACCATGTCCTCAGAGAGGTGCAAATCTAGTAGGTCGTGCCTTTATCTTCTCATCCCAAATCAGTTTCGTCTTCCTTTACTCCTGTTTCCCTCCACAATGAAGAATCAAACCAAAAACCAAAAATTGAAGAAGCAGATATCAACAATCCAAGTTATGTTTTTGAAATCAAGGAACACTCTGGTGCACACAACTCAAAATCTCAATTTATCTCTCTCAGATTCCATCAGTACAGCTTCCCTCTGCTACTTCAATCAATTCCCCTGTTAGTCCCAATCATTTAAATCAAAATTATGGCAAACATAAGTAGAACGAAGAATCAAAACAAAAGACAGGGACTGAAGAAACGAAGATCAAGATTCGAAGCCATGTGTCGTTTAGATTATATTGTTTATATTGGCTCCTTCAATTCCTAGCTTTTGATTGGACACTTCGTTTTGCTTATATTTTCATGATTTTGATTTGATTGATTGGGTCTTACAGGAGAATTGATCGAAGTATCAGAGAGACCATTCATTGATATCAAGAGAGAAATGAATTGAGACTTTTGAGTGGTGTCCACGTAGTCCTTGATTTCAAAATATCACCTGGATAATTGATCTTTGCCTCTCTAATCTCTGGGTTGGGATCTCTTCACTCCAACTTTCCACCCTCTTTACTGTCACGTGTCGCGCGGTCACACGTCACCGCACCCTCCTTGCGGTGAGGTGATCATATCCCCTAATCTCTAGCTTTTGGCTTGCTTCTTCTTGTTTCTTAGCCATCATTTGATTTGATTGATTGAAGCTTACTGGAGAATTGATTGAACTCATAGACAGAGAAATTATTGATTACATTGGAGGGATGAATTGAGATTTTTGAATGGCGTGGTATTCGAGCGAGGAATGGCGGATTAAATTGTGAAAACCCTTTCCTTAAAAATTTGACTTTATATAAATATCTATTTACATAAAGTCAAATTTTTAAGGACCGCATTTTCACTATTTAACCCACCATTCCTCGTTCGAAAGCCACGCCACTCAAAAATCTCAATTCATCCTCAATCAATATTTTCTCTCTATAAGGTCAATCAATTCGTCAACCATTCAAATCAAAGGATGGCTAACAAACAAGAAAAATTGATTGAACTAATAGAGAGAGTAAATATCAATTACATCGAAAGGATGAATTGGGATTTTTGAACGGTGTGTTCTTCGAGCGAAGAATGGTGGATTAAATAGTGAAAATCCGGTCCTTAAAAATTTGACTTTATGTACATATGTGGCACACATTTTTCTGATTCTGAACCACCTAGGTAAATTGGTAACAGAGCTATGCAACTTATAATATTTTGGGGACCAAATCTGAGTCATAATTACTTACTATGTTTATGTACAAGAAGATTTTTGTGACCATGTAAGAATGATATATGCTCAATGTCAACTTTTTTACTAGCTATGTTTCAAAAATATTGTCGAAGTTTTTATATTGTTTTGTTTTAAAAATATTGTCAATTTTTCAAATCATAATATATTAATGTCAAAGTTTCCAAATTAATCTTTCAATTAATATTTATATTATTTTTCTAGTTTATCTCGATTAACCGACTAAGGATAGAATTACAATAATAATAAAAATAGTTTCACTTTGTTAAATCATGATCAAGTTAAACTAAAAAATATTTTTGAAACATAGAAACTAATAGGTAGCTTAATAATCGCTCTTTAATAGTCAAACCTATAATGGCATTAAGGGGAAGTTTGGGATTCACTTATATACAGAAATATTAAGGGTGGATTTGTTCTTGAGGTTTCATAACATTTTTGGATTGCCTCATTTATTTACACAATATATAAATATTGTTTGCATGTGGCATCTCTGTGCGTGAGATACATACACACACACACACACATATACATACACATATACATACATACACACACACATATACATACACATATACATACATATATATACATACATATATATACATATATATATACATATATATACATATATATATATGTGTGTGTGCACGCGCGTGTGTGCGTGTGTGTGAAGTTCGTGACAATTATACTAGAGGGAGAATGTTAAGAGTGGGCAATTTTTTGAGTTTTTCTCAATTTCACCCAAACTAACTCAAACACTCTCAAAGTTAAGGATAGGATGAGAAGTAATTAATAGAGACGAATGGTTTAGAGTGTTTCAAATCTATTTGATTCTATTCCTCTATCACTTCGTTGCCAAGATGATTTTCAACAACTTTCTTATTACCTTCAACCAGGAACAAGAACTACAACAACTACTACAACAACCATTGTACCGACAACTTATTCAACATCAACTACAACAATAACAACTATTGCACCAGCAACTTGTATAATAACAATAACTACAAGCAAGAGTCTTTAAGCTTTTTACTTGCTTCTTCACAACTCCAACAAAGTTCTACCGAAAAACTTTCACCAAATGGGCTTCAGAAGAAGAAGTGAAATGCCACTTTCAAATAAGTATACCATATGCAAGAGATCAAATAAGTTTAGTTCCTCTTATCTTAGACTTCAACTTTTACAATACAACAACAAAAACATACAAAAAGAACTTCATGAACTTTAAACATTTTTGTATTTGAGAGCTTTTCATATCAATAGGAGATAGAACTAGAAGAAAATGAAAGTTTGTAATTATGTCTTCAAAGCTTCTATATACAAAAGTCTTCAATTTTGTTTTTCCACCATTGCCCCTTTCTCTTTTTCTGTTATTTGCTCTTCCACAATTCAAATTATCTTCAACAGATTTTTTTTCACCATTATGGGTGAAGATTTGTGACTTAGACGCTTATAAGATGTTAAAAAACACTCAAAATAGCATTCAAGACGTTGGCAATAAATGAGCAATAAATTTGGGGTAGATAGGAGAGAGATACAACCTTTTTTAGTTTGAAAAACGTGTTGTAACGACTAAATGTTGGTCGCCAAACTTAGTCACCAAACGTTTGGTGAAATTCATCAACTCACTTTTGAGTTTGGTCACCTTCTTAGAACTCTCTGTTCTGTCACTAAACTTTATCACCGCACGTTTGGTGACTTTAGTTAGTGAACTCTTACTTTAAGTTTGGTCTTGATTTTGACCAAATTTGGATTTTGAATTTACCAGACCGATAGTTTGGAGACTGCAATTCTATGTTGTTGACTTTGGTCAATAAACGCAAACCAAGAGTTCGGTGAAGCGTTCCATGAGTTGGACATAAACTTTTCTGTAGTTTGACCGCACGTTTAGTCAAACCTATTTTGAATTCGATGAATTTATAATGAAGTTCATCAAATGTTCGGTCAAAGTCATTATGAGTTTGGTGACTACAGTCTGTAAACTTTGACTTTTTGCAATTTGTTTGAAATCTTTTGTACATTTAGCTTATGTAAATCATCAAAACATACTTATAACCTAACATATATATATATAGTTCTTTTTCAAGTAATTTTTGTAGATCATCTATTCTATTTTTTATAACATACACACACACACATATATGTGTGTGTGTGTGTGTATAGACACACATGATGCAAGGGGTAAAGACACGAGTGAGGAATTTAAGTGTCGCAGAGGAAATCAATAAGAAGGGTTTGGAGTCGGGAGAATCGTGGTGGTGGAGTCCACATGTTACGTCCCAAGGTGCCTTATTGGTCCACTGGGTGAAAAATATTCATTAAAAGGCGAGAAAAGATAGTTAATCTTTCATTTCAAATTCTAGCACATTTAACATAGGTATGTTATGTTTTATTTAATTTTCATGAAATTAACATATACAGCATGATCTTAATAGATAAATTGAAAGACGAGATACATAATAAATAGAAGATCATCACACGTAAGATCAATCAATATATTCATGACAAGATTCAAATGGAGTCTAGTGGTAAGTTAGATCAATCAAAATTACCTTAATGATACAAATAGATGGACGTCTTCATCCGTCAAAACTTGCAGCTGCACTAGTGGTTACATAGATCAGCATCCTTGTGCTCACTCCAAAACTTTAGCCCAGAAACCACTATGCCGTACATACAGTTTTCTTTCTTTCATGACTTCAAAACATAGTTTAGTTTTAGTTGGTACTCGAGTTGGATGTTTCTCTAAAAGATACATGGCCCGATTGTATCCTAGTTCAGTTGGTACTTGAGTTAGAAGTTTCTCCAAGAGATACAGGATTCGATTCCAAGGATACACACAGCGGGGGTTTCACTGCTATCTGGGCCAAAAACCCAGTTTGCGGTGGACAGGACTCCTTGTGCATAACCTCCCCAACCTAAAAGGTCGTTGAACTCCTGATTTGCATCATCCAGTATCCTAGTTCAGTTGGTACTTGAGTTGGAAATTTCTCCAAGAGATACAAGATTCGATTCCAAAGATACACACAGTGGGGGTTTCACTGCTATCTGGGCCAAAAACCCAGTTTGCGGTGGACAGGACTCCTTGTGCATAACCTCCCCAACCTAAAAGGTCGTTGAACTCCTGATTTGCATCATCCAGTATCCTAGTTCAGTTGGTACTTGAGTTGGAAATTTCTCCAAGAGATACAGGATTCGATTCCAAAGATACACACAGTGGGGGTTTCACTGATATCTGGGCCAAAAACCCAGTTTGCGGTGGACAGGACTCCTTGTGCATAACCTCCCCAACCTAAAAGGTCGTTGACCTCCTGATTTGCATCATCCCTCCCCAACCTAAAAGGTCGTTGAACTCCTGATTTGCATCATTAAGTATCCTAGTTCAGTTGGTACTTGAGTTGGAAATTTCTCCAAGAGATGCAGGATTCGATTCCAAAGATACACACAGTGTGAGTTTCACTACTATCTGGGCCAAAGACCCAGTTTGCAGTGGACAGGACTCCTTGTGCATAACCTCCCCAACCTAAAAGGTCGTTGAACTCCTGATTTGCATCATCTACAATGCTCTTTAGGGCTAGAGCAGTAGAGACTCTCAGGACCAGGCCCTTTTGCTCTTTCTTTCATTCCAAATAAACCATCCTCCCCTTTTGCTCTTTCTTTCATTCCAAATCAACCATCCTCCACAACAATGCTCTTTAAGGCTAGAGCGGTAAAGAACCCAGGCCAGGCCCTTTTGCTCTTTCTTTCGTTCCAAACAAACCGTAACTGAACCGCAACTTTTTAACTACTACTTTACTGCCTGATATTGTAAATGGAATTTCGGATTAACATCTGTTCTCATTTATGCTACCACAGTTGCTTTATGTTAGCATAATTCCTTCAATCTCTCGTCTCCATTTTGTTTCTCCTACTTCTTTGTTATTCTATCTTTTCCCTATAAGTAAAAGAATGCCATTGGCCATAAGCAAGTTTACATTATAATGGAAGCATAACAATGCTCAAAATCAAGCTGATGTACTCGTGTAGAAACAAATACTCAATGACATTTCTTTCCTCTTTCCTAATTCTTGATCCGCAGAATCATATGTTTGAAACGAGCAGATCCAGAAAATTTCATGGTTAAACATCTAAAATAAAATAACCGAACCATCTGAACTATTTACCCACATTCTAGTCCCTAACACCAGACTAAAAGGTCAACAAAGAAGGTGCAAATATTCATCTTTGCATCTCAGACTGATACCTGACATCCTGAAATAGGAAACTTGGAAGAAACAGGTTAGTCATCCGTCTTAATGGTGTTCATCATACCATCGCCGCGCCATTTTGAAAATCCTTCCTCTAGGGCCTCCCTCATCCAGTTATGCCGACAGCACTCGATCGCGTCTGGAATCGTCAACCAACTTCTTTGTCGAAGACTCTGCTCCGGCCATGAGTCGAGTTCCTCCTTCACTAGGAGAGCAAACATTGCAGCTTTGCATAAGCCTTCTGGACTAAACTCATTTTGTAGTGTCTTGCTTTTGAACATGTAATTCCCAATGAAGTGCTGAAAAAAGTAATTCTATTCAAGGACACCCACTGGACAAGCATATTACAAAACCAAAAATCTAAACAAGCATATACTTCATATTAGTACATATTTAATATATGGTATATAAATACAATATACAGGTATATCAAATTCTAACGACTTCATATTTCCTCTTAGAGATGTAATATATCATATATGATTTGGGTCAAGAATCAGGGTAGACATGGCAAAGAATCCATCTCCATGACATAACAACACAGGCAAAAGCAAATATCATGAACACAAAGAACAGGCTCTACGTCAATGCCAGTTTGATTGAAGTCTAACTACTAGAAGTATGGCAATGCAAGAGGAGAAACATTTGAATATTTGAGTAGGAAACCAGTGGAACGAAGGGAAAAACAAGATCAGCCCACTCGGTCTAAGCTAACCTAAACACGTACGTTACTTATATATCAGAACATTGCACAGAAAATAGCCGACCCCATATAGTGGAAGCTAGATTTGGGAGGGGACCTGTTGCCATAATGCATGCCGGAACGTGTGAATATGAGGTCTCATGAATTACTACCACTAATCTACTTATTCGTTTTGTTGTTACCAGTGGCAAGCCAACAAACATTTCCACTAAAATCCATTGGACTCAAGCCAGAACTAGATTATGATTCCTTCCAACAAGGAAACAAAATTTGCTATTAGTATCCATTGAGAACCAATCCACAACTAGATAGTGATTTCTTTCATCAAGGAATGAGATGGAGTGGAACCAAATGATAGGGGGGAAAAAGCTACTTGAAGGGAAGTCGAGGACCCAGAAAGAGAACAAGACGATAATGGAGATCGCCCATCCGGAAAAGTCTTACCTTATCTTACCACCTGAAGTCCCACCATACAAGCCCAGGGTTTGATTACACCTACCCCTCCTGGAACTAACAGGTGAAGAGCATGTAAGCAAAAAAAAAATAGAATAACTAATTGTAACAGCAGTAAATCAGAAGTTAGGCACCCCGCACACATATTGCCAAAAAACTTAACGAAGCTGTTGCTATGCTCAGACCTCCTTAAAAGGAGTAACCAGGAATGGATGTTTCAAAGTGCAGTCAATAACTTGATAGCGCTATAAGTTTCACATTCATTAAGATGAGAGAATCCAACTAACACCTCAACTGCTTCAAGTATTTTTTTTACTTTAAGTACGTTCTTAACTCAAATATAAAAATGGAACGCAACATACGAACAAAGGAAGAAATTTCTCAAAAACCAAGACAAAAAGAAAAAAGAAAAATAAAGAAAAGATCAGGAAAATAAAACAAAAATTAACATTGAAAATGTCAATACTAAAAGTAGCTGTTATGCAAGTTCGTCCCCACAAGGATACCGCCGCTACCCTAAGGATAAAATGTTATGATCAGAAATATATATATATATATATATATATATATATATATATATATATATATATATATATATATATAAAGCTGATATCAACTAAATGCAATAGAACCTTACCACTAAATCACCCCGAACACCAGCCTCTTCCATTGCCTCACGGATTGCAGCTTCCTCGACTGTTTCATCATTTTCCCAACCACCCTATATACACGAGTAGGGAAAATGCGATTAAAAAGAATACTGCATACATCACAAATAAAATGTCAGCTATTAATCGCAATCATTGCACAGGTAACAGGAAAATGGGACCAAATCACAAAGAAATCTCTCCCCGTATTTTTCCTTTTTTATCTTGGAACCCAATGGGGAGGGAGGTGGGAGGAAGGCGGACGCAAGGTTTCAGAAATATTTAGATCTGCAAAAATTGTGTAACTAAGCTGTGCAAATAAAACAAATGAGAACTCACTGAAAAAAATTCCTAATGAATGAGTAAATTTTTAGATCTGCAAAAATTGTGTAACTAAGCTGTGCAAATAAAACAAATGAGAACTCACTGAAAAAATTCCTAATGAATGAGTAATATCATAACTTTGAAGTTTTCTTCAGTCAATCCTGCCCAAAAAATGTCACTGAACATAGCCCAAAAAACAAGGTCTAGAATGTGTGAACTTTTGCCTCAGGTTATTCCAGGTCACATACCGCATAAGCTGATTATGAAATATACTCTGACAAGGGGGAATACTGGTACAGTAAACCATGCCACACGTAATTTATCTAGAAATAAAAGCTAGGTCCTCTTTGATCCACATGTATTCATAGTTTTTAGAATGACATGTATATATTCTGTTCCACTGAAAAATCCAGTCTTATGCATAAGCAACCAAACTCAAGGATGGGTTCCTTCATGTTAGTTAACAGCCCACCTAGTTGTTTGAATAAATATAGACATACTGTCGTGTAGCCTATTGCATTAGCAGGCAAAACAAAAGGCCGCCCACTATATTCAGCAAGCTAACCAGTTAAAAATAAACAAATAAATACCCCTCTGCCAAGTTAAACTATGTCATTGCAAAACCATGAATGATATATAGAGTGTTAACCCCTGAAACCCTTTTTCTTTTTTTGCAACTCAAGTTTCATAGACATTAATCAATGCATACAAGGTCGCCATTATAATAGGCAATGCTGGATACCAGAAGAAAACCATGTCCAATGACCAGGTCGAATAAGAGATTGTAGTGAGGTGGCAATTTACAAACTTCTATGGAATTACATGACCCTTGCCAACAAGGAGCATAACGTTAGAATTTCCAACCACTCCATTACAAACAGATGAAGCCTTGTGTTAGTTTTTGGTAATCCTAGTAATGAGGTTCTGACATTACCCTACATGTCAACTAATCCTCCTCCATAAACAAATTGCGCTTCTGAAGAAACTCTTTAGGAATAACGATAACACCTTTTATACGTAGGGAAAATGATAATACTTTTTACAATGCCAGATATATTTTTTGCTTGATGAGATTTCAACCTGCAACAATCACATAAAGGTTCATACACAGTATCCATCAATGCATCATGAGTTTCGACAAATGGGATTGACCTATTCTCAAATTATCAACAAAAGTTCTTCTCAATTCTTAATGCAGGAACATAGATTTTTAATGCAATTGCATGGCCAAAGACCATGTGTGAGTGCTAATGTCAGAGTAAGCATCTGATCTGGTCCTATGCTATCAACAAACAGTAACGTACATTTTCACATGTCCTACCATATAAACAGACAAAAAAAGTCTCTAGGATCTGGGTCGAACTACACCAAGGATTTGCAAATCAACTTTAGAATTGCGTACACATACCATTAGAAAAGTTTAACAAACTCAACAAAATATGTTTAAGCGATTGTTCCGTGTGTTAACAAAGCAGAAAATCTATCTCCCTCCAATAACTCTCCCTGCAGAAGACTTGACAAACTAGCATGTACCGCTCAATTTTGTGGGTAGAGTATGATTCGATCTTCATCATTTCGCAGCTATTTTAAGATGCCTATGTAAGTTAACTTCAGCTAGACTACATGCAGGTTGGAAGTGGTAAACTGGTAATGCTTCAGCATAGCGTCAATGTTTAAGGGATCTCACCTAAAAACACAATAGTAGATATAACCAGTAGCCAGATATGCTATTTTTACTTAAAAAGATGTTGAGCCAAAGAAAATGATCAAAATCAACTCAACTGGTTACACAACTATAGAGATGAGACCTAAAACCCAAATTCCACCATGTGGCATCACAAATCAGAGAATAAATCAAAAAATTTAATAAAATAAATGGTAAACCCAAAGCATATCTTTAGGGACAAACTCTTACGAAATCAAAATCATAATTCTAACCTTCGGAAATAGAAGACCAGGTCCGCTAGTTGAGTTGATCATTAACACTTCAATGACATTCTCTGATGAATCGTCATCATTTTCTCCTTGATTTCGATACTTAAAAGGAATACACCTGTAGCAATTTCACGGTAAGACAAGTATGTCATTTGGTTGACCAAGTTTCATTCATTAGCTAAGAATTAAAGGAAGCAAGGAGAAGTAGACATTCTTGAATTTTTTTTTTGGGTAATTAGTAGACATTCTTGATTTTTTAACCTACTTAAGCAACAGAACAACAAGACAAATGGAACACCTAAAAAGAATAAATGTAATGGCCAATGGAGAAACACAAGTTAGTGGAGAAAGAATATTTGCAGCAAGAGACAAAGAACTATCTTTGAAAAGATGGGGGAGGCAACTCTCTCTCTCTCTATTTTGGACCTGCCACAAATAACCCTGCCAACAAAACAGAGTCTAGTTCACTGAGGCTCACACTGCAATACGTGACTGCAGTATCGCAAGGAGCCAGAAGCTAAATTATTATTTTTTTTTTTTGTAAGTAAAGCTAAATTATATGTACAAGTTTTTTTTTTTTCATGGATTAGTGAGGAATATCGGGCAGAAACTAATTTAAATGCTTTTAACAACCACGGCGAAATAATGATAGGTCATTGGAAAACAACTAGGAGAGTATAAGAGAATAAAATTACAAAAAAAAAACGCGGCGAAACCAATACCATCTCAAGTAATCGAACTGCAACACAAGGTTATGAGCATGCAAGTATCATGAAAAAGGCCTAGATTCTCAGTTTCTTAACCGCCTCCACTTTCTGCTGCAATGGTTGTTGAACATCTTTACATGTCCTAGTTTTGAGAAACAATTTTTTCAAATACATTTAATTGGTCAATTAACATTTTCTAAAAGGAAGAGTTAAAAGTCGCCAAAGGTAATGTAAGGGCAAACGATTTGGTATCATCCTTCTTTCTTTTTGTTGCTGGATATCTAGTTCGTACACATCTGCTCTTTAGAGGCTTGTAGCAGTGTCAAATCGCACCGCAAATAAGAGCAATCAATAAGAGATCTTTTTCGCCACTGTCCTTGCTAAATTAGCATAGGGTTTTGCACATCCAAACCAAGTTCATCTCCCGCTCATGATCCTAAACCAAACTGAAAATAGCTCCTAAAAAGTTTTTCCTCGCGTTCTGGCAACTAGGCATACCATAGATCTATGACAGCATTACAGCTTTCTCTAAAATTCTCTTGTATATCCAAAATAAGTAGGGAAGGACCTACTTTCCAACTTGGGCCGTCAGATATAGAAGGCAAAAGAACAAAATAAGAAAATCTAGAAATATTTCAGACTTTCACAAGCTCCAACAATTCTTCCAGAAAGAAATAGACAAACACACGGGAAAAAAAAAGGAAAAGAAAGGTGTTATTCACTGTTACATCTGCTACGACAGCACAAGTTCCTATTCCTCCAAGATGAAATATACTACATTTCCCATTGGGCCCTGTACTTAAATATTATCAACTATACCAATGCTTTCCCTTTCTTAGTCATTCATGCTTCATTCAGTAAAAAACCTAACAGCCAACCATCACATCCGCCCGAACTATCTCAAATGCTTCTCTCATTTTCAATTTTTCAACCGATAAACGCTTTAGTTCACAGATTTCTGCTTTATTTATCATTGTTTCATAAATAAATTCGCTAACTCTGCTATTTCGCTTATTCACTGACATATTCTATTACCATCTGTCTAATTCTGGTATGTAATTCAGTGATCAATAAATTGCACCAGGTCTAATGAGTTCACAACCAAAAAAAATGCTTACGAAATATAATGCAATGAATAAATTTTTGCCACATTCTCTCTCAAGATTCCCCATGCGCAATCAAAAGTGGAACGCAAAAATCAGACCCCAACATCAAATCAATAAGATTCTTCTATTAAAGTGTAGAAATGCTAGTAAAAATCAAAAAGAACTACAATCATTCAAATAACAGATAAAAATCGAATTACCCGGCGATGAGACGATGCCCATCCTCATACCGCTGCTGATGCCGACCTGTCCGAGCCACCAATTCTGACATTTATCAGCGAGAACAGAGCAGAAATGTCAATAGCTTGTAAACCTCCTTGCAGAAGCAGAGGCGGAATGCGAACCCTTACATAATACTCAGAACAAAATACGGACATACCCGGACCAATTTATCCTTCCACATTCCCAAAGATAAACACCAAATTTTCAAAGGATAAACACTGAATTTCCAAGGATAAAGAAATGGGCATCCAAAAAGGACGAGATAAGGATTTGTTCAAAGAGTTGAAAAAAGAGGCGGCAGTGTAACGGCGGATTCCATGCATTAGGCGGATTCCATGCATTAGATATGTATAGCATTGATTTTGTCATTCATTGTAGATAAGATTAGTATATTTGTTGTATATGGTTAGCATGATTCATGGAGGATTATTAGGCTTTGTATATGGATAGAATCAAGAGGTGTAAATGATTAGCTAGCAATTAGGGAAATAGTCATTGTTGTAGTTGGTTGTATAAGGACCGATTTTGTGGAAGAAATGATCAAGGAAAATATTTCACATATCCTGTTTTCCTACATGGTATCAGAGCTTGAGACGCTCTTGAAAATTTTCGAAAACACTGAAACATGGCCGATGGACATTCGAATGTCGCAGTTACTACTGCTGCGTCGGCCTCGACAAACCGAAGGGTGGCTTCACCTTATGATCTGTACTCAAGTGATCATCCTGGACAGGTAATCACTCTGGTACAATTGAAAGGACCAAACTATGATGAATGGTCTCGGGCCATTCGGGGGTCATTGCGTGCAAGGCGAAAGTTTGGTTTTGTGGATGGAAGTATCAAGCCACCACCGGCCGGATCGCCAGAAATGGAGGATTGGTATACCGTCAACTCTATGGTGGTTGCTTGGATTCGCAACACCATTGAACCGGAGTTGTGTTCAACAATATCCTATGTTGAAAATGCAAAGGACCTATGGGATGACTTGCAGCAGCGATTTGCGGTGACTAATGGACCACGCATTCACCAGATCAAATCAGATTTGGCAAATTGCAAACAAAATGGCCAATCGGTGGCAAATTATTTTGGCCGTTTGAAGAAACTTTGGGATGAGCTGCAGGATTTCGATCAACCTCCCATTTGCTCCTGTGCTGGGTGCACTTGTGGTGTTTCTTCGACATTGACTAAGAAACAAAATGAGGAACGTCTTCATCAATTCTTGATGGGACTGGACGAGGTAATTTTTAAATCTGTTCGTACCAACATATTGAATACTGATCCTCTGCCCAGTTTGAACAGGGCATATCAACTAGTTATTCAAGAAGAGACTCTAGGAATGATTGCAAGGGATCGAGAAGGAAAGCCGGATGCCATGGCTTTCGCGGTTGCAGCTAACGTGCCCCCATCCTCCTTTGATCAATCCTCTGTCACGTGTGCGCATTGCAAGAAATCAGGACATTTAATAACTTCATGCTTTCAACTCATTGGATATCCAGATTGGTGGGGTGAGAGGGGCCGCGGACAAGGCAGGGGTCGGACTGACTCGTCAAAACGCAAGCAAAACAAGCCTGCGTTGGCACGCGCGCATGCTGTCCAGGAGGCACCCATACCCGATGGCTATCAACCGTCCTCCGGCTTTACCCCTTCACAGTGGTCCGCCTTGATGAATGCTGTTCAGACTCACAAGGTGGATTCCAATCCTCGCTTGAATGGTAAGAACTTATGGATCATTGATTCCGGGGCTACAACTCATATGAAGGTGACCGCACATTGTTTTCTTCACTTGCTCCTACTACGTCCATGGTAAGACTACCCGATGGGGTGACTATTAATGCCACGCACGTAGGCACGGTTGTGCTTGGCGCACACCTGCCTCTATCAGATGTTCTACTTGTTCCTGGCTTGCATTGCAATTTGCTTTCTGTCTCTCACCTATTGCGCGGTAGTTCGAATATGGTGACCTTTACTAATGAATTTTGCTATCTTCAGGACCGCACTTTGAAGATGCTGATTGGAGTGGGTGAACGAGCCGGGGGGCTCTACTATTTGCTTCCAGAACAGCGGACACATGCCACCGTCACCGTAGACAAAGATACGGCCTCCTTGTGGCATCAAAGGCTCGGTCATCCATCTGGCAAAATTCTGGGTTTGATTTTTAAACGTTCATGTAAGGATATTGGTACTTTTCATGATTGTGAAATATGTTGTAAGGCAAAGCAAACTCGGGAGCCTTTTCAAGTTAGTTCGTCGTATGCTTTGACCAGTCTTGAAATAATTCATTGTGATCTATGGGGACCTTATCCTACTCCTGCTTCATGTGGGGCAGTTTATTTTCTTACCATTGTTGACGATCATTCACGTGGTGTTTGGGTATACCTTTTGCGCACTAAGGATCAAGTTGCTTGTACTTTACGAAATTTTATTACTATGATCGAACGCCAACTAGCTAAGAAAGTCAAGGTTGTTCGTACTGATAATGGCACAGAGTTTAAGGTGTTGAGTTCATATTTTCATGAAACCGGTATTATACATCAGACATCTATACGATATACTCCTCAACAAAATGGACGAGTAGAACGAAAGCATCGTCACATCCTCAATGTGGCTCGTGCTCTTCGTTTTCAAGCTTCCCTACCCATCACTTTTTGGGGAGAATGTATTTTGGCAGCATGTTATTTGATTAATCGTCTTCCGTCCCCATTGCTTCAAGGCAAAACCCCTTATGAACTTCTTTTCGGCTCCCCTCCCTCCTATGATAATATTCGCACCTTTGGTTGTTTGTGTTATGTTTACAACGATGATGTGCGTAAGCACAAGTTTGACACCCGTGCTCGTCGTTGCATTTTTATCGGATACCCATATCATAAGAAAGGGTGGGATGTTTATGACTTGGAGACTAATATTGTCTTTACGACTCGCAATCTTCGGTTTGTGGAGAATCATTTTCCTTTTGCTGAACCATCTCCTGCGCCCTCTATGACCTCTACACCCGTACCACCCGACTTATCCTATCATGAACCTGCCATGGACGAATCCGAGCCACCACAGGATCCATACTCGGAATCTTCATCGTCTTCTCCACCAGTTTCGGATTCAGCACCGATAGTTCCTGCACTTGGCCGTGGCTGCCGGGATCGTCGGCCTCCTTCATACCTTACTGATTACATTCTTCATGCTGCACATACTGCCCCCCCGCTCGCTCCACCTTCATCCGTCACATCTTCAGGTACGTGTTTTAATATAGCTAAATTCATTCCTTGTCACAAATTTTCCTTGCCACACAGGGCGTGTCTTGCAGCTCTTGCTTCTACTACCGAACCAAAAAATTTTAAGGAAGCCATTCTCCACCCTGAATGGCGTGCTGCAATGCAAGATGAGATTAATGCACTCGAGGCCAATCGCACATGGACTCTTGTTCCTTTGCCACCAGGTAAACGAGCTATTAGCTGCCAATGGGTCTACCGCATTAAGTATCGCTCTGATGGCTCGATTGAACGCTATAAAGCTCGATTGGTTATTCATGGCAATCGACAGCAGGCTGGTATCGATTTTTCTGAAACCTTTGCTCCTACCGTTAAGTTGGTCACTGTGCGTGCCTTACTCGCTATTGCTGCCGTTAAAGGTTTCGAGCTTCATCAAATGGACGTTCGTAATGCTTTTCTTCATGGTGATCTAGCCGAAGAGGTATACATGACTCCACCACCTGGTTTCTCTTTTCCCGGTTCTGTCTGCCGTTTACAAAAATCACTTTATGGTCTTCGTCAGGCGCCCCGTTGTTGGTTTGCCAAGCTTTCGACTGCTCTCACAACTTATGGTTTTGCTCAGTCGATCTCTGATTACTCTTTGTTCACTATGCATACGCCCACTCATGTCCTTTATGTTCTGGTCTATGTGGATGATTTGGTTATTGCAGGGAACAATTCGGATGCTATTCTACAATTTAAAACATACTTAGGCCGTTGCTTTCATATGAAGGATTTAGGTCCACTTAAATATTTTTTGGGCTTAGAAATTGCTCGCAGTTCATCCGGTATTTTCGTTTGCCAACGTAAATACGCTCTTGATCTTGTTGGCGAATGTGGGCTCTTGGATGCTCGTCCTATTACCACACCTATGGAAGAAAATCATCATCTTGCCACTATCAAGGGTCAGCCTTATTCGGATCCTTCTAAGTATCGCCGCCTTATTGGTCGCCTTATTTATTTGACAATTACACATCCTGAGCTGTGCTATAGTGTTCACATTTTGTCTCAATTTATGCATGATCCTCAAGTTCCACATTGGGATGCAGCTATCCGTGTTGTTCGCTATCTAAAAACATACCCTGCGCATGGTCTTCTTTTTCGCAGTACTTCATCTCTGTCTTTGCGTGGCTACTGTGACGCTGATTGGGCCGCTTGTCCTTTAACTCGACGCTCTCTCACTGCTTATGTGGTTTACTTGGGTGATACTCCTATTTCTTGGAAGACAAAGAAACAACCCACTGTCTCACGATCTTCTGCGGAGGCGGAATACCGTGCCCTGGCGGTTCTTGTTTGTGAGCTCAAATGGCTTGCCAGTCTATTTTGTTCTTTCGGCATTACTATCTCAAAACCCATTACTGTCTCTACTGATAGTCAGTCCGCGTTGCACATTGCTCACAATCCAGTTTTCCACGAACGCACTAAACATATTGAAGTTGACTGTCATTTCATTCGAGATGAAGTTTCTAGCGGTTTTATTCATCCTCGTTTCGTCCAATCTTCTGATCAAGTTGCGGATCTACTCACTAAATCTCTTGGCAAAACCGCGTTTCATGTACATTTATCCAAGTTGGGCGTGACGGATCTTCACTTCCCAACTTGAGGGGGGGTGTAACGGCGGATTCCATGCATTAGGCGGATTCCATGCATTAGATATGTATAGCATTGATTTTGTCATTCATTGTAGATAAGATTAGTATATTTGTTGTATATGGTTAGCATGATTCATGGAGGATTATTAGGCTTTGTATATGGATAGAATCAAGAGGTGTAAATGATTAGCTAGCAATTAGGGAAATAGTCATTGTTGTAGTTGGTTGTATAAGGACCGATTTTGTGGAAGAAATGATCAAGGAAAATATTTCACATATCCTGTTTTCCTACAGGCAGAAATCAACACACTATCAAGAATAACTCAAAAGGTGGGCGGAATTTGAAATGGAGAAAACCATATCCATTGAAACTGTGTGTGTGTGTGTGAAATGGCGTGTGAGAGAGGAGGAGAAACGATGGTTATAATGGCACCGCAAGGATCGGGGCATCGGGTTCCTCTACCTCTCCGCTTCTTCCTCGCATGATTTTTCTTCTTCTCTTTTCCTTTTTCCTTTTTCTTTATAGTTTCCTCTTGTGTTTTTCCCTAGATTAATTTTAGTCACGTGATTATTTCAAATAAATTTCATAATGAACAAAAAGATAGGGTCAATGTTGGGGGAGGGGTTGGGATCTCCTCACCCTAACTTTCCTCACCCTCTCTTGCTGCTACGTGTCGCGCGGTCACGCGTCACCGCACCCTCTTGCGGTGAGTGATCCTATCTCATTGTTTGTTTGTCTCTCACCCTTTCCATACCCTAGTGATAGCTTTTACTGTTGTTTGAAACCTTGCCCACATCCTAGCGGTAGTTTTTTACTGTTGTTAGTATATACTATGTACAATTGTTGTTTTTGTTTATAGCAAACATGTTTAGTTGGCTTTTAATCACATTATCATGTTAAACAAGAGTATCATTTTTCATCAAGAGGAGGAGAATGAATGATGTGAGATAATGAAATAAAGAAAGACAGGGTTTAAGGTGATAATACTTTTTAGGATTTCATAAAATTTGACAATAAAGAAACAATGTGCATTTTTATATATTCCCTCTTTCTCTTTCTTTACATCATTTACGATCACATTTCAATGCTATAATTATGATAAATTACAATTCCATGTATGAATGTTATCTTGCTCCTAAGTTCCCAGACAGACTAATTCTAGGTTATCACTTTTGCAATTTACAAAATATATATATAATAGTTAATCTTTCCATTTCCAATGGAGTTAAGGACACACTCTTCATTGACTTTAAAATATAACGGAATAAAGTAAAATGACCCACTGAATTGGTTACGCTCCTTATATTGTGATGTAGCAATTGATCGACGCACAATTTTCATTATGGGTCATCGGAAAACAACATCTATGTGTTTCTAACACATGTCTATGGTTGTGTACATCCGACCCCTCATATCCCGTCCCCTCATATCCCGTCATAGACAGGAGCCTCTAAAGTAATGGGGTAATGTTGTTGTTGTTATATATATATTATAGTTAACATAGTGAGAGGATGAGCCTTATATTGTGTAGTAACTACTACACACACTCATGCAAAGATTCCCATTATTTGTGTACATCTTATTAGATAAATATAATTATGAAAATAACAATTTATGCTTTCTGTGTGTTTTAGTATATCATTACCTAAAGATTAATTATTAAAATGCTTAATGTTTTGTTTAGGAAATTAATGCTCACTTATG
>AP025044.1:38708430-38758574 GCA_036186865.1 Eustoma russellianum
TAAGTTTTATAATATCTTCTCATCTGTTATCATACTTAATAGAATCACATGTATGTTAAAGTTTTATCAAATTAATATACAAGATATAATATAAAAATTATCCTTTTTTACTTTGTATTATATGTTGTTGTTAGAGGTTAACTTAGGATTAGGACTGTTCAACGAACCGAACAGTTCGCAAATTGTTCGAGTTTGGTTCATATCCGTTTCGTGATGGTCGGTAAACGAGCCGAATTCGAACAGTTTTTTAGGTTTGTTTACTAAAACGAGCCGAACTATTCGCGAACTGTTTGGCTCGTTGAAACAGTTATAGTGTTATTGAGCCGAACCCAAACAAATTTTAAAATTCGTTTAGCTAAACAAACCGAGTGAAACAGTTCGTTTTTAGCTAAACAAATCTAAATTCGAAAACCTAGTATTCGTTAACACTATGATGCATGATTCAGTTAGGCTCATACGTATTCATCTATTGTAATCATGCTATTCTGCCATCACAAATAAATGATAAAAAAAAAATTAGGAGGTAGCGTCTCCATTTTCCTAAAAAATCATAATAATAAATAATAAAAATAAATCACATAGCACATTAATTTTGGACAAGTGGGGAGAAAAATTGATCGGCAATGGAATTGTTGACTAATTAATCCGACATTCGAGGGTCTAGACCCCGTTGTCCTCTAATTGGACACCAAATGTATACCGGATGAGATCATATGAGGTATCTTATGAAGCAAAATATGAGGTCTCCAATCACGCGATGCCACGTGTACAAAAGAGCCCGTTGTTTATTTTTCTTCTTTTTAAAAAATATTCTTTTTTACACGTGTCGTCGCGTGATTGGAGGCCTCATATTTTGCCTCATATTAGGTCTCCTCATATCTCATCCGAATGTATACGGCTTACAACAGAGGAACACGTGGAAAGGAGACGTCACGTGTTATTTTCCATCTTTGTTTTCATCTCATCGTTCATTATTGGCCATGATTAAACAAAAAGGTGTGTATTTATCATAAAAAAATGTGTTTACCATTGGTTTTATTAAAATTAAAGTATAATATATACATACAACCATGTGTCCACTCATCTTAATCTTTTTATTATAATATTCACTTTCATGTTAGAAAAATGATATGCATGTTAAACGTGAGAGAAGAATACAAAAAAGACATGGGAGTGACATTAACGAAGGGTATGAGTTGTATGACAATTAGAGAATATACAGTTAGTGATAGAGCAGAGTAGAAACAATTCATTCATATAGCCAATGTCATGTAGAGTCTATAAGATTCAAGTGAAAATTTCAAGTACTTATGTCTGAATCACTGTTGAGATTTTATGATGGTTAAAAATATGCATATTCTAAAGACTCATATTATGCATTAGCTGTTAAGATACACACAAAAATGATAAGATTTAAACTATTACTCAAAAAAATAAAAAATAGTAAAATAAATAAAGTTTAAAGAAATGATTAATTCATATACTTAGCGCACATAGTGAAAAAAAATGTTTAAATGTTGTTATTTCACTTTCATGTTTGCATACTAACACAAGTCCTTATATCAACTTTGTGGATCAGAATTGTGATGGCTTCATAACGTTTTGATGGAATATATCTATGATATTCATATTACTCGTATGTCTAAAAATATTGTTATAGTTTTGTTTTGACTTGTCTTGAAAAATATTATCCATTTTGCAAATATAATAATATTTAATAATCAAAGTTTATATACTGCTTTTTTAATTTACAATTACATGATATCTTTCATTTTTTATGATTTAACCAAGTGTAAAATATATACGGATTAAAATGATTTGACTTTTTTTAAAGTATTCAAATAAAAAAAATGACAATATTTTCAAAATCGAGTAAATATAAAATACTCTTTGGATTCTAATTTTGTCGAAGTTGACGTCAGTTGCACCAGAAGTCTTTCAGAATGCAAAATCTTTGGTGGGGATGGGATCTCTTCACCCTAAAATCCTCATCTCATTCCCACCGCTCGCCACGTGGCAACAAGAAATGTTGGTGAGACTAGATGAGGGGTGGGGAGGAAGGTTTGGGATCTATTCACCCCCACTTTCCTCATCCTCTTTGTGACCGCGCGACACATGGCAACAAAGGAGGGTGGTGAGGCTAGATGAGGGTGACCCGCATCTAGCCTCACCACCCTCTATTGCTGCCACGTGTCGCGCGGTCACGCGTCACCGCACCTCCTTGCGGTGAGGGGATCCTACCCCGAGGAGGAAGAAGTGTATGAAGGAGGTGGTTTCCACGTGGCAGACGGTGGGGAAGGGTGTGAATGTTTTAGAGGTGAGGAGCTCGGTGTTGGGACCTCCAGTAAACAAAACAAAACAATCTAGACGAGTGTGGACTCTTTCTTTTTCTTCATTGCAAAATTCTCTGGTGTTACATTATTTCATCTTCTTTTTGCATATGTAGAAAATAAGTGATTATGTATTTCTGTATTATAGCCGTTTCCTTTACTCAGAACTAGCCGTTAGGAACATTTCTTTGTTTGTTTGTAAGTAGTATAAATAAGGACTCTCACTGTGATGAGAGGTGGCTGAAGATGTAAGATCTTGATATGAAGTTTAATATATAAATTTTCTCTTCATTTGCTTCCTATAATTTCTAGAGCATAGACATATGGGTGCAAGAGGGTTTCATTTTCTACCCAAAATCTACCAGAAAAATCTGGCTTTTGAGTCAACACAGAAATTAAGATCAAGTTTCATAACAATTTGACACACTAAAAGGCTATCTTTGTGAAAAGTGCACCTACTGTAGATGCACATTAATATTCCTTTGCAATCTGTGACAGAGCTGAGTATGTTCCAGAGATTGCGCTTGCAATGCCAACCCCAATGACCAACATACTTGCGGCCACCTGAGACACAGTGCAAATCGCGTAAAAAAGAAAAGAAAAAAGAAAAAAGAAAAAAGGAAAATGATACCATAAGGATTGTCAAATTTTTGATAGGACGGTGTGCATATTTTTATGATGTTGAAAAGTTACACCGTTGTGTCTAACCTGCAATCTTGTTGCTTTTCTCCCCAGGATCTTCAGGAAGCACAAAGCTGGCATAATCACAGCCTGAAAAAGAAGTGTTCATGTCAATTGACAATAAAATGCATGTTTAACCTCTAAATCCACACCCATTAACCATCTCTGAGTTTTCGGTTTGTTTTCCTTCGTATTCACTAGAACACAAGGATCTTCTGAATTTGAGCCAACTAGATGGACTTCTTTCTGGAGCAACTAGTAAAGTTGTTGTCCTGTGACCTTGAGGTTACGTGTTCGAGCCACCGAAACAGGCTCTTGCACAAAAGTATAAGGTAAAGTATGAGGTAAAGCTGCGTACATCAGATCACGAAGCCTTTCGACCTTCCGGACCCTACGCAAACGCGGGAACCTAGTGCATCGGAAACGCTTTTTTTACATAGACCTCTCTCATTCAAGAGATCACGGGAATGAAATGTTGGAAAAATAAGATGAGAATATGAAAATCACAAGAAAACGAAGCCGAGACGTGACGAACTAGTCACTGTCCTTAAAGCAATTTTGCTCCTACCAAAGAGCAATGTAGTCTTCAAGCAAATGCTTCCCAGGATATAACGGCTATCTTACTTCCCTTTGCTCTAGGGGAGGAAGATTGAACTTGTTTGTTGAAGGTAGTGAAAGAGAAGAAGAAGATGAAGAAAGTGCTGAGATTTTTCCTTAGTTTTGCAAAAGTAAAAACTATGTCTTGAAAATACCAAGATCTACTATTTATAGATCTTGGGGTGTGTTCTAAACCTCTTTTGAAACATGCCTCAGCCTCATTTCAACCTCCAAGAGCCGTTGATTACCGTTCATAGGCGAAGAGAGATGATTCTTGGATCAAAAGCTGCAACTCCTGGTGAAAAATTCTGTCCGTTGGCACATCGATCGATCGATGTCACTTCGATCGATCGATGTGATCGATCGAATTCGGACAGAGACTTCACTTTCCATTCTGTCCTACATCGATCGATCGATGTCACATAGATCGATTGATGTGATCGATCTATGTTGGACAGAATGCTTCCAGGACTGCTACGTACCACATCAATCGATCGATGTCTCCAACATTGATCGATCCAAGTCCTCCAGAAAGCTTCAAACTCTCAAACAACCTCATATACTCTTTATATAAGTTTGGAGCATTAAGAAAGAGTACTTTAACGTACTTTTCCAACATGAAAATGGGCGTATGCCACTCGATGCATAAGTCTAGTCCATATAACTTGTTTAGTAAAGAGTATTGTTTAGTAAAGAGTATTGTTTTTGCGCTTGAGCCATTCTGAATTATCACTAAGATTTGATAAAGCCTTGCATAAGTTAAACAGTGGAAAAGAATGGAAGATAAGCATTATACTTACCACAAGTATACTAAGCAGAGAACCAATCAAAGACATCACAAGACCTGCATCGAAGAACACGAGTTCAATCAGATTGAAGACAGTCAAAGGTATGATGGACCTACGAGGAAACATCAAATAATACACTGAATTTCCAGACCTAATAAACAGTGAAAGAGAAGTCAGATGTATATATAAATGCAATCAAGAAGTTTGTTATTACATCAGGATCTTTTGCCTACCATCCTGTAATAGCCCCCTATACTTTTCATGTTAGCATACAACATGACAGAATCATGTATCTTGTCTCCCTCACCACAAAGCTAAGTCATGCATCGTCACCAACTAGCTGAAAATCTGAATGTAGAATACCTACAGTTGTAGAATGGTTGGAGGGGAGGGGGAGGAATGTGGAAAAGATGTCTTAAAAATTGAAGCGCCGCATGGCGTTACATGAAGATAGTCCAGTATTTTTTCCTCCCTCTCTCATCTAAGTAGTGATATTATAGCTGTGGAGAACCAACATAACCACATGAGCATCGACATTTTTTTTTTTTGCCTATGTACAAGATTTCTGTTTATTTGCACTCTGTAATAAGCCTTCTATTTCATATGTACCATGCATCTCAATTCCAAGTATTCCTAAAACAATTAAATACATGACTTACACATTATAAAGCTGGTATAGTTGCTATTCTTGATGATTCTAGTGACTTCAGGACACGAAAAACAATATAATACTTATGACATTGTCGAAAGAAAATCTTAAAACGCAAAATAGTTTCTAGCTACAGGTATTTAAACAAAATACATAAGGTTCCACGCAGGAAAGACTATAATACGTTACTTACCAAAAAATGGAAGAATAAAAGCGACAAAGACAGTGGATACGACCAAAATTGTCCTTAGAAGAATGAAACACAAGAAACTGCTTGAGATTCTTCTAGGCAACAATTCTTCTATGCTTCTGGCGAGGGGATTCATCAGTAAGGCATATTTGCAAGACGTTAAGGATACAAACTGAGCTTAAAAAAAGATCAATATAAGAATCTAAATCCCCAATAAACTGAAAATCAGTGCTAAAAGGATATTTTGTTATTGGATTGATAACCTGTGAAAAGGCAACCACCCAAAACAAGGAATTAGTACAACAGGCTCTTTAGATCATTAACTGTTAGAGATACAAACCAGAGGAGAGAGATTCATACCACTGTCCAAAGAGCAATTTTTGACGTAATAAGACCAGATGGCATATTCAGTGTTATCTGAGAGTGTGTGCTTTCACCAAAAATGAGAAATCCCAAGATCGCCACACCGCCGTAAATTATCACACATAGAATGAAGCTGGAAATAGGAGGTGGTATGTTTATGAGAAACAGAGCGCTTAAAGCATAATACAGAAAGCAGAATACATTTTCTTACCATATGACAACTGCCTTGTTGAACTTTGTTTTATCTGCCATTGATTGATAAATATTTGGAAACACCGAATGCCCAGAATAGCAAAATCCATATACACCAATAGCAAATGGGATGCCACTCCATTTGGCTACCTGCCCAGGTTGATTAAATCCCATGCCTTCCGCAGTACCAAGAAGAATTACAGAAAGAACAATAATTGCAGTTGTAAGTACTCCTCCAGCTGAAAAGAGAAAAACAAAGAAGGAACAAACATTCAAGTAAAATTATCAAGAAACAAATAAAGTTTCTGCATCGGCATACTAACACGAGTAGGGATCACGTGATAGATTGACTCACCCGAAAGATATGATATCACTCGAAGGTCCCTTAGCCAAACAGTTGGCAGAACAATAAGGGCGGTTAAGATCCCAAATAAGTGAAGGGAGTCCAGTTGAAAACCAGCCCAATATACGGATGTGCCAGGAAATATCCTAGTGAGGTTATCTCCTTCAAGGATAATGAACTCCACACAATATGACTGCACTCACGCGTGCAAAAATGAGTAAAAATAGATCAAATTGTAAAACAAAATGACAAATCCTGTAAAAACTTATCTTGATTCACTTACATACAATTCTGTGTACAAGACGATCTGCAAAAGGGATTACAATAGGCACCATCAGAATACAACTATATGAGCCCAAAGCCAATACAGAAACAACTAAATACAGCCATCCAAAGAACTTTTTTACATTATGTCAATATTAATTTTGTGTAATAGAGCAGACTGTAACTTGGAATAAGGAAGGTAATTCTGCTCTAGCCTCACAGGTATATGAAATCAAGAAATGTATGGTGAATCAGGTTGAACTCTGTAAAACTTGTGCAGATAAAAACGTGTATATACACTTGGAAGGCACACATACATGACAATGACATAATTACAAGATCACCTGTCATGATACGTATAATGTGTCACTTACATTCAGAGTTCCTCTATAAATCAGTTTTTTTTCTTTTCCGAATAACAAGTGAACAGACCAAAGAAACAGAATGAGAATAAGAGCTTACTTGATCAAAGGATTAGTACACGGAGCGGGAAAAAAGACAATGAGAAAAGCGTCAATGCTTCTAAGGAGTTACACAGATCAGTAAGGGTAATAGGGAGTGCAATAAGAAAAAAAAAAGGTTCAAATTACTGAGATAATTAGGCGTCCATATCTTCCAAATGCAGCTTCTCCAATGTCTGGATAAGTTAATATTCCCTCTCTGCTTTCAAAGCAGTACCTCATCAAAGTAGCTGTATAACAACATATTATTGCAAAAAGCACAAGTACCGCCAAACTAGTCCAACCAGCCGCTTTCACGGTATATGGTGTAGACAGTAGGCCAACCCCTGCCATCACATTTACCCCTGCACCAAAATAGGAGGAAAAAAATGGAAAAAATAATAAATGTAACTTCAAAGGAGCACTGAATACCAAAATCCAATAAGGGAATCTGAGTCCAGAAATTGCATATTTCTTATGTACAATACTTTCAAACAGCTTTGGTGAGCATAAAAAAGTATCTCTTATGTTAAAAAATATTATCTTTGAACTGATTTCTCACCATTAAATATCGTCTGTGTTAAGCTACATCCATGACCAACGGGAAGTTCCCCACTGAGGTGCTTTTGTACAGAAGCCTTTTCTGACCAGGATGAGTGGGCAAAGGAGGCTTTATCAAAGTTAATTTTGTCTTGGCTTTTGTCAAGCAAACCAGCCTTTAGATCAGAGGCAGAGTTAGCATTGTTGTCGGCTTCAGAGAACGATAACGTAAGGCTTGATACACGGCGCAATATTCCAATATTTGGTGAAGCAGCTATGGTATATGAATCGATTGTCTCCCTGCCAGTCCATAAGGCCAAGGAATCATTACTTTAGAGGCAACATTTAAGCAAGAATGCAGATTTGGCCTTGTATTAATTGTTTTTGCCTGCTAGAAGTGAAGACTAGTTGTAAATTAACCATTAGAACAGTAAGTAACTAAATTCAAGCTCCCAACATCCTCAACCATGTTCAACTTGGCTCTTCTTTGATCCAATCAAACTGAACTCTTATCTAATCACAAGTGATGCTATAATTCCTCCTTCTTATGGCTCCCCCCCCCCAAAAAAAAAAAAAAAAAAAAACCATAGAGCTTTGTAAAGGAGGCAAATCGAGCGTTGTGCCTCACCGAACAGTCTCCCAGATTTTGCTTGCAGGTAACCTACACGGAGTCCGAATCCAAGCCTACTATTGGCAGGATTCGAATTCTCACATTGTATGTCACCTGCATCTGCGCTGCTAAGCATCTGATTGTGCTCCTGCGGGTCACACTTGATGCTACAATTGATTTGGCACATCTCTGATGTTAAACCTAAAAGTATAACACACTTATTGGATCCAACATGCATCGATTTGCCTAAAAGTGATCACAAGCATGAATCACAAACAAGTCTTTTTTTCACCTTTCACAATGCAATATTTCATTGATTCCATAAAAAATAATTAAAAGAAAAAGGAAATTGAAGGTGGAAATCTCAAGATGTGACCTGAAACTCTGAGGCCATTGGTGCGAAGAAAAGGGAGAAGAAGAATGACCAAAAACTTGAGCTTCTTCATCACCATATCCATCAACACTCTCTTCCTCACCGCTACTATTTTCACGATTCTCGTGCGTCTCCTGATTTTCATCCGTTTCGAAGAAGAATTCAGCTGAATTCTCTCTAGTCCGAGTACTCATTCTAATTATTCAGCTTCTGTAACGCATGCAGAGTCTTCAAAATATCGAATAGAAAATTTTCAGTCAGAGTATTTATGCATGAACCAAAATGGTGGAAAAGTGTTGATTTCAGGACATGATTATTGTGAAGAACGTGAAGGTGGGTTCGACAAAGGTGGTGGCAAATTGGAAACTTTGTTTGTAGTTGAGAGGAATTATTGAGTGAGCATTTGGAAGTTTGTTCATCCTAAATTTGGGTTTCTTACCGTAAATTTAAACAGATATCTCGCGTGGGGAATGGAATACATATCCAACATGAGTTCATCCAAGAGGATCCATTAAATGGAAATTTTTGGATTCCGTTTCAAAAGAATAAAGCTTCTCATTTTGAGTTAGTTTAGTTGGCACTTAGATATCGGAATCAGAATCGGAATGAATATGACATGACATGAATTTTGAGGATATGAGTTTGAGCCTAAAGTCATAGTTGTTTTGTATTGAAGTGGAAATGAGTATGATAGACATTGATGGTGTTTGGAACGTATCGGAATTGGAATGAGTATCGAATGTGGGTGGTCGGAAAAATTTGACTGACAGGAATAGTGACCGGCCGGCGCCAGTGTTGACCGGCAACCCCTCATTCCCTATATTGATAGACAAGGAGGATAGTATATCAAAAAATGATATCTATTACCAAATACTTGGATAGCAAAGTGATATTCATTCCCCCCTTTTACCAAACAAACAACCTCATTCCCAAACCTCCCAAACAAACACCACCTGAATTTATAAATTAATGTAAATGACGTGGACCAACCAATAAAAAAATTAAAAATACAGGTAGGATTTAGTATGTCAACTATATGTGCGTCATTATAAACAAAAACTATCGCTAGGGTTTGGTAGAAGAAGATGGATCTCTTTCATTCACAATTCTCAATGTTATATAGCTCCCTATCTATAATGCTTAATATCTTCTACAACAACGACGACAATACATATGCAGCATATTTCAAAAAGAGCAAAAGCTATCGCTAGGGTTTGGGAAGGGTCACAAGCAGTCAAACAATACCTCCATCTGAAAGGATAAAGAGTTTGCTTTTAGAAAGACCCCCAACTCTATACGTAAATACCTATTTAATATCTTCTAAATATGGTAATATAGTAATGAATGATTATGTACATAATCATTAGGAATATTGTAATTGATTGATATCGATAATTATGCTGTGATTGCTTTCTGATTGTGATCTTCTAACATGTTGGTTCCCTTAAAATTTTAAAGGCAACTAGATTCAAATTAAAAATAGTCAAACTAAAAGGTAACAAACAATATATTTACACTGATTTTCATCATTCCTTTAATATTTTTTTCCCTGTTCACAGATTATTTTAATGTAGTTAGTATTATGATTTAAAAGATTAAATAGATAAGAAAATGCATTTCAAAATATACTGTAATTAACTACACATATAAGATAAAATGAAACAAACGATAAAAACATAAGAGGAAGTATGTAGTCAAAACGTAAGAGGGAGCCAAACAAAAGTGTATGTGATGATGATATGAATAGCCATCTAAAAAGGACGGTTTTGATCTTATTAAAATTATTGGAAAAGAACAACAATAAATAAAGGACAACAGTGTCATTTCAAATGAATTTAATTAAAATTATTTTGTCTGAATCAAAAAGTTGTATGATTATTTTCCTCTTGAAAATTATACTGCTATAATTATCATGATCTTGAACATGTCCATGTGATGATGACAAGAGCGAAAACACTACCATTTTGTTTCTAATAAGCCCAAAACATATACTGATGTTTCGACTAATAGTGTTCACAGAATGCTTATCCACTACCCTTTCTTTTTTCCTTAAGGAACTTATCCACTAAGAAACATTTTTTTTTCCTCACACATACTCCTATACACGTAGACTAGAGCCGGTTGGGATCAGAGGAGGTAAAAACTGAGGTAAAATATGAGGCCTCCAATCACAGATTGCCACGTGTACAAAATTGGAAGAAGTTTAAAATTTTTTGTTTTTAAAAAATAATTTGTACACGTGGCAGCGCGTGATTAGAGGCCTCATATTTTGCCTCACTTTTTGCCTCATGTGATCTCAACCGGACTAGAGCAACTTATGGCGCACAGTATGCAGCTAAGCTAGTTCTCCTACGAGAGATTACATTCAACGTTATCTGTTTGAATTTTGGCAGACTTTGAGTTCATGGAGACATAAGATTAAGGTTAACGAGGTATAGCTCGTATATAGGGACACCTTAGAGTGTATTTAAGGCCATAGATAGACGTAAACACTATCTACGCTTTAGGTTGACTCTGCACTTTAGGTTTTTCCGTTGTTTTGCATTACATGTACATATACACGTTATGTTTATTTTAATATCGAAAGTCTATTTTTTGTATTTTATTGAATTCCCACACTAACACACTAGCACATTATATCTTTATTATTATATCATCTATGCAGGTACATATAGAGCCGGAGGTCTCACTGGAAGCAGACTCTCTATCCTTTGGGATAGAGGTATTGTCTGCCTACCAATTACCCTCCCCAGACCCTAGCGATAGCGTTTGCTGTCGTTGGGATATACTGGGTACGGATGATGATGATGATGATGACACTTTGTGGCACCAAGTTTTAGGCATCTCACCTAAAAAAACTGCTGAACAATCTAATTTACATCATTTACGAAGCTTTTTGAAACTAGAACAGTGATCATAATATGACCTTTCACATCAAAGACAACTTATAGAGCAACTTCCTTCATCCTTTCACGGGCACATAGAAATCTATCAAAATATATAATATGATATGTTTTAGTTATCATGGCATATAATATTATTTTCATTTTAATTGGAGTTAATGACACATTCTTCTTTGATTTTGGAATATGATGGAATAAAGTAAAAATGACTCACTAAATTGGTTGCACTTCGTATATTGTCAGATAGCAGTTGATCGACACAGCTTGACGCATCATTATCAGTTGTCTAGAAACAACCTATGTGTTAGAATGTCAATTAGCAGTTGATCGACTCATCTTGACGCATAATTATGGGTTGTCTGGAAACAACCTATGTGTGTTTCTAACACATGAGTATGATTACGTACATCCGAATCCCGTGCCCTGCCATAGGCGGAAGCCTTTAAGGCAATGGAACAATGTTGTTGTTGTTGACGTATTCTTTAATATAAGATGATTATTTTGTATAAATAATGTCATTATTCTATTAAAAAAAATTCACGTGCTAAAAATTATGAAAGTAAAAAAATGGATAAAATCTCACTTATTAGCCTAAGGTTTGGTCCATTACTCAGTTAGCAGCCTAACGTTGATGAAACTCACTTAACAACAACTCTTTTGCTGAAATGTCTCACTTGTAGCCAGTCACTGGAAGGTGACTTGCTACAGCAGGTTTCCTCTTTTTTTTAAAAAAAATCATTTCTAAAAAATGTTATTATTTGTAAAAATTCTAAAAAATTGTAAAAATTAATTAAAAAACATTTCAAAAATCGAAAAATTAGGAAAAAAAGATAAAAATAATAAAAAATTACCCACAACGCTCCAGCACTCCACCCACCTCCCCCCCACGCCACACCACCCCCCCCCCCCCCGCCAAATTTTTTTCTTACTCACTCATAATACTCCGACCATCCGGTCCACCCCCGCGTCCCCTCTCCCACCCCCTCCTCTCGCGATTTTTTTTTAAATTTTTTTTCTAACTCACCTATAACGTCTCAACCACCCCTGCGTCCCCTCCCCCACCCCCGCGCACACCCCAAAAAAATTTAAAATTTTTTTAAATCACCCACAAAGCTCCGACCATCCCCCCGGCACCCCCAAACAATCCAACTCCCAGCCCAAAACAATGTCATTTTCTTTTTGGACTAGGGGGTTGGATTGTTTCGGGTTGTGGGAGATGGTCGTAGCTTTGTGGGTGAGTTGAAAAAGTTTTAAATTTTTTTGAGTTGTGCTCGGGGGTGGCAGAGGGGACGTAGGGGGTGGTTGGGACGTTATGGGTGAGTTAGAAAAATTTTAAAAAAAAAATTCGCGAGAGGAGGGGGTGGGAGAGGGGACGCGGGGGTGTTCGGAGCGTTATGAGTGAGTTAGAAAAAAATTTTAAAAATTTTTTTGGCCCGGGGGGGTGCCGGGGGGTGGTTTGACGTGGCGGGTAGGAGCTTTGTGGGTGAGTTGAAAAAATTTTACAATTTTTTTGGGGTGTGCGCGGGGGTGGGGGAGGGGACGCAGGGGTGGTTGGGACGTTATGGGTGAGTTAGAAAAAATTTTAAAAAAAGAAATTCGCGAGAGGAGGGGGTGGGGGATGGGACGCGGGGGTGGACCGGGTGGTCGGAGCATTATGAGTGAGTAAGAAAAAAATTGGCGGGGGGGGGGGGGGGTGGTGGCGTGAGGGGGTAGGTGCGTGGAGTGCTGGGGTGTTGTGGGTAATTTTTTATTATTTTTATCTTTTTTTCCTAATTTTTCGATTTTTAAAATATTTTTTAATTAATTTTTTAGAATTTTTAAATTCCTTTTAAATCACTTTATTCAAAAATACAATTTTATTTTTTTAATTAAAAAGGGTCGCCACGTGTCAACTTCTGGTTGGTCTGAGAAAGTCAACGGCTGGTCAACGGTTGATCAACGGTCACCTGGCTACAAGTGAGACATTTCAGCAAAAGAGTTGTTGTTAAGTGAGTTTCATCAACGTTAGGCTGTTAACTGAGTAATATGCCAAACCTTAGGTTAATAAGTGAGATTTTCTCTAAAAAAATGTATGTCGGGGAGTGTGCTAAGTTATTTAACTTTACAGAAGTCGTACTAAACTCTTTATTTGCACCGGGAAATCGAATAAGTGGTGATGTTTGGCTTTTACAGCGCCGAACAAGAATTTAGCTTGTGCTTATGTAAGACCTCAAAGCGCACGTTAGTAAATTTTACGAAAATGTGGCAGTTTTACACAAATGTTGACAATAAAATAAAAATTAACCCTGTACATACATATACACGTACATACATATATACACACAAATATATAGAAACACACAGGCAAGCATACATATATATATATACATATACACAAAAAACACACACACGTACACATATATAATATATATATATACACACGTTTGTACATGTGTTGTTATAATAGTTTGTAAAGGCAATGGAAAGAAAAATGATGTTGAATTAGAGCTTAAGAAAGCAAGAATAACTTGGCGCAGGACCACATAGATCGATCGATATATACTTCGATCAATCGGTGTAATTGATAGGATCGACATGGATCGATCCAAGTAGCCTGGAAACGAAGCTGAGTATTTTGTTAGAAATAGATCGATTACATCGATCGATCGATGTCACATAGATCGACGACTTCGATCGATCGATGTATCCTGATTACAAAATTGAAGTACATTGTTCAATATAGATCGATCACATAGATCGATCAATGTGACTTCGATCGATACATAGATCGATCGAAGTAGTTTGGATGAAAAGTTGGAGCTCTCTATGAGACATCGATTGATCACATTGATCGATCGATGTGCTCGACAGATGTAACTCTTCATCTAAAGTTGCAACTTATGCACCAAAGGACATTTCCAATCACCATGCAACGGCTAGAAACGTCAGAAATGAAGTTCAAGAGCCTATACAAAAGCTATTGCAACACATTTCAAGATACCTTAATCACAAGTTTATTCTAGCATTCAAAATTCTTCTTCATACACAAAACCACTCTCAATTTGAAAGTTCATTTGGTTTCATTCCTTATTGTTGAGGATTGAAACTTGTTGGCTATTATATCCTAGGAAAAAATTTGTCTACAACCCTGCAGCAACTAATGGAGGCAAATATTCCTTTACTGATAGTGTTTATACACGTCTCAAGCCATCAAATTTGCTCTTTCTTTGTTCTTGTATACATTTTCTAACAATCGTAAGGAATATTTGAAGATGGATTCAAAGTCATTTCTGAACCAAGAGAGCATGAAGCTAGACAGGTTTGATGGCACCAACTTTCTACGGTGGAAGGACAAAATGATGTTCTTGAAGTAAAAACGGATTCAAAGAACATAACACGTATAAAGCATAACTCGCTTTTATTAATATTCGGAAAATAACTCAAAACCGAACAACTCAACTGGACACCTTTGCATTCGCCGGCTGCCCCCCTTTTTATAGACTAAACTTGTTTAAACTAAACCTAAACCCTATAGGAATAGATAACTACCACTATAGAAACATACCTTATCCAAACTCCTAACATATAGGAAACTTATAATCCTAGTATAACAAGGAAATTAACCAACATTCTCCCCCTTAATTTCCGAATGTACCCTCGGAACTTCTTCGATGCCACTTCAAGCTTCGCATCTCCTTGAACCTTACGTGCGCCAACGGTTTAGTGAGGATGTCCGCCTTTTGCTTGTCACCACGAACGTGCTTCTGCATTACCTTTGACATTTTCAGCATTTCTTCAGCCTCATCAGTCCGCCCTTGCTGCCTTAGTGTACGAGACTTCCTTTTCAGGCCCAAAAGTTCCCTATGAATTTCACCGTCATCTGCAACATCTGCGGTCATAGTCCTATCAAACACACTACTATTAGAACTTATGGGTGTGACCTTGGTAGTGCTTTCCACCTCTTGAAGCTGCTCCTCAGTAACCTTCTCTTTCTTCAGCGGTTCTTCTGACTCATCAAGCTTCCCTTCCCCGTCGCCGCCAGACTCTGCCCCTGCAATCTTGCTCTTCTCTCTTCTTTCCGCTGAGCAATTGCAACATACAATGGCTTGTTAACAATCATTTTACCATTCATCTCGGCACAAGCTCTAGAAGCTTCCTCTGGAGTGGTAAAGGAGACAAACCCAGATTCTCTGCTGATCCCGCTGGAATCACGCATGACCTTGCAGGAAGTTACAGTACCAAACTTGGAGAACATTTCCCGAAATTTATTGTCATCAATGGTGTCATCCAAATTCATTCCCTGGTGATGTTCTTGATAAGCTCTCTTTGCCTCCTCAACTGAGACCAACTGACCCATTAGACTCTTGAGCTCCTCCTGAGCTTGCCCAAGTTGATCATGCCACTTCCAAGCATCATCATCCATCTTGGCTTGAAGACATATCGATACACCCGGCTTTATACAAATCTTGTATAATCAATTCGGACTCCTTTCAACCTTCATCAACAAACGGCCGCCTCTATCATACATCATCAAGTGCTCACCCAATCAGCCGACTCCTTTCGGCTGTGGTTGAACATTGCCTTTTTTTGTGTTGTGTTGAGGACTCTTTTGATCACACAAGTCTTCAACAACCGCGCGATGAATCCAGCCTCTGTTGATACGAAGAACACGACAGCCTCCTCACGGGATCAACCCTAACACGGCAACCCTACTACAGTGGCTTCTCCTTCTTCAAACAACCTCGGCTCTGATACCAATTGAAGTAATAACGACTGCTCTGATACCAATTGAAGTAAAAATGGATTCAAAGAACATAACATGTATAAAGCATAACTCGCTTTTAATAATATTCGGAAAATAACTCAAAACCGAACAACTCAACTGGACACCTTTGCATTCGCCGGCTGCCCCCTTTTTATAGACTAAAATTGTCTAAACTAAACCTAAACTCTATAGGAATAGATAACTACCATTATGGAAACATACCTTATCCAAACTCCTAACATATAGGAAACTTATAATCCTAGTATGACAAGAAAATTAACCAACAGTTCTTGCTTACCGCTTTGCAAATTCGGTATTGCTTGGACCCAAATTTGAAGGAATTGTCAAAACCCCAGGAGGAGGATGACGAGGCGGTTAAGGCCGCCTGGTGGAAGAGGCAAGAGGATGAGGTTCTGTGCCGGGGACACATCCTCAATAACCTGTCAGATTCCATCTACGATCTGTTTACAGCGACGACATCACCAAAGGAGATATGGAACGCTTTGGAATTCAAGTACAATAACAAGAAATAAGGCGTAGACAAATTCTAGGTGATGAAATATTTTAATTTAAAGATGATTGAAAATTTCTCAATCATGGACCAGGTGTACGAGTTGCAGGTAATTGTTTCCAAAATCAAAGAATTGGGTGTAGAAGTTTCTGAGGCATTACAAGTGGGAGGGATAATCGCAAAGCTTCCCCCTAGTTGGAATGGCTATAGGAAAAAGTTGCTACACTCAACTGAATTCTTTTCTCATAAGCAACTTCAGAAACATTTGCGAATTGAAGAAGAAACAAAAAGTCTCGTCAAGAGGCATGTTTTTGATGATGCACCTAGAGTGCATTATGTCAAAGGAAAAAGAGAAAATTGGGTTGGAAATAAGAGGAAGAACTTCAATTTGCAGACAAATTAGAAAGTTCCAAGAAAGGCAAGAGATGTTATAACTGTGGCAAGAAGGGACACCTCAAAAAGGACGGTTTGTTTCGAAAGAAGCAAAAACGGGGTGGTAGCTCCCAAAATGTCAACAATGCAAATATGGTAGACATTGGAACTGATCAACTGGTTGCAATAGTCTCCGGTCTGTATGTTGGCATGGTGACAGAGCTGAATATGGCTACGAATGAAATGACAAATGATTGATGGTTTGATTCAGGTGCAACAGTGCATGTATGCAACAACAAGGATATATTCAGGATCTACCATGTTGTGGATAATAACCAACAGGTTTTAATGGAAAATCTCAGTGCCACAAGAGTCTTGGGAAAAGGTAATGTAGAGTTAGACTTTACTTCTTGAAAGAAGTTGTTATTAGTCAACGTTCTGCATGTACCCGAGATTTCTAAGAATCTCGCTTCTACTAGTCTAGTCTGTAAAAGTGGGTTCAAGATTGTAATGGAGGGGGACAAAATTATAATGTCCAAGAACAGTCGATTTGTTGGCAAGGGTTATTCTTGTGATGGGATGTTTAAGTTGAGTATAAACAAACATCATGCAACTTGTGTTTACTCTGTTGATTCTTCTTTTTCATTGTGACATGATAGACTTGCGCATGTAAGTAGTACAACGATTAAACATGTCTAAGCTTGTCTTAGTTTCTTGTAAAGATGAAAATAAAAAAAACATGTGAGATAGGTATACAAGCTAAAATGACAAAGAAACCATTTCCAAAAGTGCAAAGGAAAACAAAACTGTTATAACTTGTTCATTCGGATATTTGCGAATTCAACGGTTTTTTGACCCGAGGTGGAAATCGATATTTCATAACTTTCATTGATGATGCCTCCAGATATACATATGTATACTGGCTAAGGCATAAAGACGAAACTTTTGATATGTTCAAAGTTTACAAAATGAAAGTTGAAAATCGATTGGGATTGAAAATCAAAGTTATAAGAAGTGATCATGGTGGTGAATACTTCCCTCTTGAATTTAATCATTTCTGTGAGGATAATGATATCATACATCAGAAAAGTGTCTCGTATACACCCCAACAAAACGGCTTGTCTTAAAGAAATAATAGAAGTTTAGTTAACATGATAAATGCAATGTTAATAAACTTTGGTTTGCCAAAAAAGACTTATTAACGGCTTGTCATATTCATAATAGAATTCCCTCTAAGAAGTTTAAGGTTTCTCCGTATAAAATATGGAAGAAATAAAGACCAAACCCAAGTTATCTTAGAGTTTGGGGTTGTCTAGCCTATTATAGAGTTTCGGATCCAAAAAGAACAAAGTTAGGGCCAAGAGCTCTTAAAAGTGTTTTTATTGGATATACCGAAAACTCTAAAGCATATAGGATTTTAGATATAGAATCCAATGTAGTTGTTGAATTTATAGATGTTGAATTTCTTGAGAATAAATTCTCAAGAACAGATTCAAATCAAGATTCAACAAGGGGAAATTTGAATGAACCGATAGTTGGAGATTTCTCCAATGATCCTTCTAGTGTTGATCAAAATAAAAAATCTCCAACTGAGGTTAAGAGAAGTCAATGGGCTAGAAAAGAAAAGTATTTACATCCTGATTTCATCTCTTCACAATCTATTACCATATAAATAGGTGATGCAATCGAGAGATGCATCATTCTGGAAGAAAGCAATTGATGATGAGATGAACTCGTTATTGTCTAACAATACATGGATTCTCACTGATTTACCTCCGATTTCCAAAGCAATTGGATGTAAATGGGTATTCAGAAGGAAATACAATACGAATGGTTCAATTCAAACTTTCAAGCTAGATTGGTAGCCAAAGGCTTTAGACAAAGAGAAGGGATAGACTATTTTGACACATATGCTCCGGGTTGCGAGAATAACATCCATTAGAGCGTTGATAGCATTAACATCCATAAATAAGCTGTTTATTCATCAAATGGATGTTAAGACTGCATTTCTCAATGGTGATTTAGACGAAGAAGTCTATATGGAACAACCGGAAGGTTTTGATCTATCGGGTAATGAGCACAAAGTGTACAAATTAGTAAGGTCATTACATTGATTGAAACAAGCACCGAAACAGTGGCATGAGAAGATTGACACTACCATTTTAAAGAATGGTTTTCGGCATAATAGTGCTGATAAGTGTGTATATTCCAAGTTTACAGACAAATATGGTGTCATTATTTGTTTGTACGTGGATGACATGCTGATTATTGGCACTAATATGGAATGATTAAATAAAACTAAGAAGTATTTAACTCCACAATTCCAAATGAACGATTTGGGTGAGGCAGATACTATCTTAGGGATAAAGGTGTCCAAACATAGTGAGAGTTTTGCTCTTTATCAATCTCATTATATTAGTAAGGTGTTGAATAAATTTAATCACTTGGAGATCAAAGAAGCAAACATGCCATTTGATGTCTCATGCAAATTGACTGCATATACTGGTAGAGCGATTGCTCAACTGGAATATGCTAGTGCAATTGGTAGTTTAATATATGCTACATATTGCACTAGACAGGATATTGCCTTTGCGGTGTGCAAATTGTCAAGGTATACTAGGTTTCCTAGTATGGACAATTGGAAGGCAATCGGGGGTACTTGGGTATTTGAAAACAACTATGAATTGCGGATTGTACTATAACAATTTTCTATTCGTGTTGGAAGGTTATACTAATGCTAGTTGGATAACTAATGTTGGTGATAACAAATCAACTACGGGTAACTACGGGTTCGATATTTACATTGGGAGGTAGTGCGGTTTCTTGGGCTTTAAAGAAACAGGCATGTATAACACACTCCACAATGGAATCCGAATTTATAGCATTGAGATCTACAGGTAAGGAAGCGGAATGACTGAGAAATTTACTATTGGATATAGAGTTGTGGCCACAACTAATGCCATCCATTTCCTTACACTATGATAACCAAGCAACGATGTCTAGAGCTTATAATAAAATTTATAACGGGAAATCTAGACATGTCAGCCTTAGGCATGATTATGTAAGTCAATTAATAACATATGATGTAATAGCTATTGCATACGTCAGATCCTGCAATAACCTAGCGGATCCGTTGACAAAGAGTCTTTCAAAAGACTTGGTATAAAGTGCATCTTTAGAGATGGGATTGAGACGTATGGTATAAGTTCACTTGTGATGGAAACCCAACCTTACCTAGCATACCACTAGTCAAAGGTTCAATGGGTAGCTATAAGTCACAAAGTGGGGGATTAAAGCACTAAGATTGATATTTAAAGAACCAAGCCGCACTGTATTGATCTTTAAAAAATTGAAATATTAGTGTTAAAAGAGGGTGAGTGTTAAAGCACTCTTAATGAAGGTTTAAGAGGAATATCTTAATCTTCACCTATATGAACAAGGGAAGTGGTGCCGCTTCGACAAGTAATGATCTTGAAATGTTGATGAATACTAGGGGAAGCACAAGACTATAAAGTGCGGTTTAAGATGAACTTCTAGGGAGAGTGTGATTTCATGTGTATAATATTTCCAATTCTAGCAAATAAGAATCTGATTCAAGGCTTTTAAGCTATCAAGATTTCGTTATAACTTTGAAGTATTATACTAATAAGATGTTCAAATCGAAATATACTTCTTAGATGCATAGAATGTCATAAATTGCTTTACAAACTAAGTGGAGGATTGTTATAATAGTTTGTAAAGACAATGGGAAGAAGAATGATGGTGAATTGGAGCTTAAGAAAGCAAGAATAACTTGGCGAAGGGCCACATAGATCGATCGATGTACACTTCGATTGGTCGATGTAATTGATAGAAGTGACATGAATTGATCCAAATGGCCTGGAAATGAAGCTGAGCATTCTGTTGGACATCGATCGATCGATGTCACATAGATCGATGTACCCTGAGTGCAAAATTGAAGTACACTGTCCAATATTGATCGATCACATAGATCTATTGATGTGACTTCGATCGATACATAGATCGATCGAAGTAGTTTGGATGAAAAGTTGGAGCTCTCTGTGAGACATAGATTGATCACATCGATCGATCGATGTGCTCGACAGACGTGACTCTTATCTAAAGTTGCAACTTATGCACCAAGGGACATGTCTAATCACCATGCAACGGCTAGAAACGTCTGAAATGAAGTTCAAGAGCTTATAAAAAGGCTATTGCAACACATTTCAAGATACCTTAATCACAAGTTTATTCTAGCATTCAAAATTCTTCTTCGTACACAAAACCACTCTCAATTTGAAAGTTCATTTGGTTTCATTCCTTATTGTTGAGGATTGAAACTTGTTGGCTATTGTATACTATGAAGAAATTTGTCTATAATCATGTAGCAACTAGTGGGTGCGAATATTTCTTATGGATAGTGTTTATACACGTCTCAAGCCATTAAATTTGCTCTTTCTTTATTCTTGTATCCATTTTCTAACATGTGTGCGCCTTAAATCCAATAAATATATTATCTGGGTCGTCGTTTTATAGTATGTTTAATGAGTGAGTCATTGAAAACCTACTGGTACTTCGAATAAACTATTTATCTGATGCATTATTTAACTCGTAAAATGTTAACTGATTATTTGTTAAATAAAACTTGTTTAAACGTACAGAAACGCACCGAACAGGTAATGACAAAAAAAAAATTGATAGTTAGGCTGTAAAGAAGGCAAATTTGTCGATAATCCATATTTTCTTGTCGGATTACAAATTGACTAGGTTATTTAAGGGTTACATAATCTTTTTCATATGATAGCAATATCAAATGTAAAATGACATATTTGTATATGATTCAATTGTGCTGTCATGGATATGACAAAAATATCAATCTAACTAGGTTTGAGTTAAATGAATATATATTAAGTTTGACTCTTATATGGTTATTTTGCCTTATTTTGGGTCAAAATTGCCGCATCTAATATTTTGGTTTAACATTTATCTGATATATGAAAAAAGAAAATATTTGTAAATCAAAAGAAAATATTTGTAAAACATGTCAATCTTCTCCTTTTGTACCAATTTTAGTTTCACCAATATAAGAAGCGAATGTGTGAGAAAATAATCACTGCAGAAACTCCCGAATTTTCACAGAGTCTAAAAAAAGACATCGATTTATGATCTGAGGTACGCATTATTATCCTACACTTTGTGTCATTATTCATTTACTATTTTTTCTAATTGCTATTATCTTTTATTTTAATTGTGCTTATAGCGTAACTATGAGGCCTGATTTCCCTTGTCAAAAGTTATGGACACTATAGTAAATTGAGTTATCCGTATTCTATATTCACATGCTTGACCAATTTTACATTCACTATTCGTATTTTATGGATTACGGGATAAGCAAAAGAGTTTTAAAGAGGTGTTAAGTTACACAGACGGAGAGGAGAAAGTGAAAGTGAGAGAGAACTACAAAATCGTTAGAAAGGAAGCGAAGAAGACAGTGACGGAGGCAAAGAACGCAGCCTATAAAAGGATGTACGAAAGATTAAAAATAAAAGACGGAGATCGTGATATGTTCAAGATTGTCAAAGCTAGATATCGAAAGAGGCAAGACCTAGAGTCGTAAAGTTTATAAAAGGAGAAGATTGATATGTTTTAGTCAAAGAACAAGACATCAAGAGACACTGACAAACATACTTTCACAACCTTTTTAACAGCATACAGGTCGGCCACAAAGAAGGAGAAAGCACCACTACCCAAAAACGACAACATAATACCTACGATTGTCGTAGCTTCACACAAGGAGAGGTAAAGATAGCACTTAAGAAGATAGAAAGAGCTAAGACAGTTGGTCTGGATAACATACTCATTGATACGTGGAAGTGTTTGGGAGAGGAAGGTGTTCAATGACTAACTACTATGTTCAACCTTGTTTTCAATACATGAGAAATGTCAGATGAGTGGAGAAGGAGTGCAGTGGCCCCTCTATATAAGAAAAAAGGAGACGCACAGTATTGTGGGAATTACATGTGGATTAAATTGTTAAGTCATACTATGAAGTTATAGGAGAGAGTAATTGCAGTAGAATTAGGAGATAAACTCAAGTTACAGAAAACCAATTTGATTTTATGCCAGCATGGTCAACTACGGAAGTAATACGCATTTTAAGGAGATTGATGGAGAAGTATAGAGAGAAGAAGCGAGATCTACATATGGTTTTCACCGATCTTGAAAAAGCGTATGATAGTGTGCCACATAGACTGATATGGGATAGTTTGGATGCAAGAGGGGTTCCTATGAAGTATTATAGACATAATTAAGGATATATATGCTAGGACGAAAACAACCAGTCATACTTCTGTAGGGAATACGGACTTCTTTCCGGTGGATGTAAGCCTCCATCAAGGGTCCGCTTTGAGCCTATTTCTTCTTGTTGTTGTTCTAGACGAGTTGTCAAAGCCAATCCAAGAGACAGACCCATGGTGTATGCTTTTTGCTGACGATATTGTATTAGTCGCAGAAAGTAATAACCTGAGTATGAGACTAGAAGAGTGGCGAGATGCTTTAGAGAGAAAAGGCATAAGGATTAGTCGTTCTAAGACTGAGTATCTGCACTGCGACTTCAGTGGCGCAGCCGACGATGAAAATACCTAGCTCACCATTGTGGGTCAAGTGGTCCCAAAGGTAAGTAAGTTCAAGTACCTAAGATCATTTGTACAGCAAGATGAGGACATAGAGAATGACGTGGCACACCGGATTCACGCAAGCTGGTGTAGGTAAAGGGCAGCCTCAGGAGTGCTATGTGACAAAATTTTTCCAACTAAATTAAAGAAAAAATTTTATAGGGTGGCTGTGCGGCCGGCAATGTTATATGGAGTAGACTAATGGGCCATCAAAAGGACACAGTCGCAGAAGATGTGGCAGAGATGAGGATGCTGAGGTGGATGTGTGTGCATACAAGGCTAGACAAGATAAGAAATGAGGTATACAGAGAAAGATTAGAGGTGGCTAGTATAGCAGATAAGATAAGAGAGGGAAGACTGAGATGACTTGGGCATGTCAAGAGGAGACAGACAACGGCGTCTGTTATAGCAATTGAAAGCCTCACTGTAGGATGGAAGAGGAGTTTAGGCAGGCCCAAACTGACGTGGGTTGAGTAGATTAGACATGACTTACTAGAGTTGCACCTCTCTGAAGACATGGTCCAGGATAGGAGTTCATAGAGGCAAATGATTAAGGTTAAGGAATGGTAGACAGGATATAGGGGCAACTTAGAGCATACTTAGAGGATTAGATAGTCTCTACACTTTAGGTTGACTTGCACTTTTTTGTTTTGGTCTTTGTCTTTCAACTATTTGTGCATATCCACTGTTGACAATTTTAATATCCGAATTTTTTGATTTATATTTAATAAAATTCATTCACTAGTACATATTCCTATTATTGTACTATCTATGCAGACACATATAGAGCCGCGAGTATCAATAGAAGGAAACTCTATATCTCTTAGGATGGAGGTATTGTTTGCCTGCCTCTTACCCTCTCCAGACTCTAGCGATAGCTTTTGCTGTCGTTTGGATATAGTTACTATGATTGTTGTTGTTGGTGTATTTTATGGATTCACAATTTTTATTTATAAGTTGTCAAATATGTCGAACCATATTTGTTTGACAGAAAAGACGATCAGTCGCCATAGGTTTAGATTGATGATGTCGCCATAGGTTTAGATTAATGACGCCACTAATTAAAATCTGTAGTAAATGTGGTTCTTTGGTTATGATTGTCTTCTCAGTCTAGTTTTTAGCACCAATCGTCTTTTTTGGTTACATCAAATTTTATACATGTTTTTCTATCATCAACGTGAAAATCCAAAACCATCAATTCAATAAGAAATATAGCTAACCATGATTAATTTATTGCCACAAAATAAAAGTCCTGCTAGTATTAACGTTATCGGTTAAATGAATACAGTCCGTTACATATTTGACAAGTTATGAATAAAACACGTGAATTCAAAAACACAGATACTGTGTATAACACTGATCAAACATTTAGATATGAAAGACGAATTTACTCATAGTAAATTTATTTATTAACGATTTTATTCAGGAAAAATAAGAAAAGAGACAACTCTTCATGTCAATACCATCACAATGTGACATGGTAAACATGAAAATATATTGTATGATTTTATATGTATTTTTTTAGTTTATTAATAAAAAAATGATCTTATCTCATCTGCTTCCATTTGCACATGAGATCTGATCTCTTACTTTAGGTAATAATTGAGACCAAGTAAATTAAATTATCTAAATTGAACTCTTCTACCATTTGCAGCCCACAGTTGTGTGTGCATGAAACCTCGTTCCCTAACCCGTGTCTTCTAAAGGCAGAAAATAATCACATAACACAGCTGGGCATTTCAATTTCCTGTTCACATATACCACTTCCATCTAGGGCGGTTAATCGAATTTAGCTGTTCGCGAACTGTTCGGGTTCGATTTGTATTCGGTTCGAGTTCGTTCGTTAATTTTACTTAAACGAGAATACAAACACCTATTTGGATTCTTTACTTAAAAGAACCGAACTGTTCGCGAATAGTTCGGCTCGTTTAAACAGGTATAGGGTTATCGAGTCGAACTCGAACAAATTTTAAAGCTCGTTTAGCTAACGAACGGAGCCGAACAATTCGTTTATCTAAATGAATCTAAATTCGAAAACCTAATATTCGGCTCGGGTCGGTTCGTTAACACCCCTACTTCCATCCGTTTTTTCTTTTACATGTCTTCAGAATTTTAATACTTTTATTTAGTATAAAAACAAACATTGAGTTATTTAATACATAAAGCTAAAATCTGACTTAATAGTAAACATCCTTCACCTTGATGATGGAAATGATTGAACTATTATTTCCTCGGTCTTAACATTGTGTAATTTTACACTAAGTTAATTACACAATGTTAAAAAATCAAAATACACTTATATTATAAGGCAGAGAGTATTAAAAAAATAAGAGAGACTTAAATTTAAATATTCTCCAAAAAGTAAATTTTGTAACAAGTATATGTGGATAGAGATTGATTATGGCACCGGATGGAATCATGAATAGTAGCCCAATCAACCTGTCAAATCAAGACCTTAAAAGAGCCCACATGACATAGCTCAGTTGGTATCCAGATTGGATTTGCCACCAAAAGGTTCAAAGTTCGATTCCAGAGGCACGCACAGTGTGGGTGCTTCACTGCTGCCTGGTTTACAGGAGGACACCTTGTGTGGGTCCTTGCATAAAGTCCTCACCAACCCAGAAAGACACTGAGCTTCTGATTTGCATCATTCACAATGTTCCTTGAGGCTAGAGCAATGGAGGACCTCATGGTCAGGATATAGTCTTTTGTCATCAAGACCTTAAAGAGTAATCTATATGGATTGGTGGATTTCTTCAGCCATCGGTAATCAATATTTTTAAATTATTTGTTCATGCTAAACTTGTAAACAAAATGTTTACTTAATTTTTTATTTTCTGATATATTGATAAAAACAACCTTCCTTTTTAAAATATGTTACCTAATAAGGACAAATTGGTTAAATAAATAATGTTTTTTTTACCATTTACAAAATACGAATGAAGATTTTGAGACAGACAAGCAAAATGGATGAAGGCAATAATATTTAATCATACAAGAAATATGATAATCAAAAAGCCGTAATTGCTTCACATTTACGACATATTTCTACCTCATACGACATACTTAGTAAACATGTAATTTATCTTTCTTTGAATAAAGAATCTTATTTGTGGTCATAAAAAAATAAAGCGAGCCTAACCTATAAAAACCTGGACAATTCGACAATCTCCATTGGATCATCTCTAAACATGATGCAAAAGAACCTCCTACAAACAATCAAGAATCAGTTTAGTGTCTATGGATTTGATGTTGAATCTACTTTGGCTGTCTCTTTTCTAAAGACAAACTCAAGCTGACTTGAGACGAGCAGATTAAGCATGATTTATTAGATTTGCATCTCTCTGAGAATATGGTCCATGATAGGAGTTCATAGAGGCAGATGATTAAGGTTAATGAAGTTTAGGCTGGATATAGGGACACCTTAGAGTATATTTAGGGGCTTAGATACTCTCTACACTTTAGGTTGACTTTGCATTTTTTTTATTTTTGTCTTTTTCTTTCATTATTTGTGCATATACACGGTTATTGCTATTTTAATACCGGAATCTTTCTATTTGTGTTTGCTAAATTCCTTCAGTAACACACTAGCACACCATATTCCTATCATTGTGTCATCTATGCATGTACATACAGAGCTGGAGGTCTCCTGGAAGCAAACTCTTTATCCCTTGGGATGGATGTATTGCTTGTTTGCCTCTCACCATTCCCAGACTCTAACAATAACTTTTACTGTTGTTCGGATATATTTGATATAATTGTTGTTGTTGAATCTATTTTGGCAAAATGTGAAATCTCTCACCTCGGGGGCCTCCATTGTCCGAATCTTAAGGAGCTGCGTGGGGGATGTAAATCAAGAGCCCAGCAGCCTCCTAGATTGGATAAGATCTTATGCAGTTACCCACATAAGGTGTCCTCCCACAAACCAGACTTTCGGCCTAGCAGCAGAGGAACACCTATACTGTGCGTGTCCCTGAATTCGAACTCTTGATCATCCTCAACCCTCAGTCTACCTCTGGTTGCCATCTTTAGTGACATTGGATTTTTCCTATTCTCTTCTCAGCGACTAGAAATTGTATTAAGTTTCATCATACCCAAGTTAAGAGAACTCAATATCACACAAATTGATAAGGCGTTCGAGGACATTATTGTTTCTAGGAAACCACAAAAACTAGACAAAAAAAAAATTAAAAAGAGAAAATAACTAAATACAGAAAACACTTCATTGGACCCTTGTAGTCAGAGAGGATCAAATGAGGATTGGTTATAGGAAAAGAGAGATACCAATAGAATGACTGAGTCGAAGGGGTATTTGAGTCATCTAACTTGGGTTTTGTCTTTTCTTTTGTTTGTTCTTTTATGACGATGTTTGAATCAGTTGATAAGGTTGTTGTTTTGCGACTTTCATGGTACGAGTTTGAGTCGGAGAAACAGACTCTTTCACAAAGTTTAAGGTAAAATTGTTCTCTAGACTTTGTATAAACGTATGAGCCTAATACATCAGGACGTTTTTTTAATTTATATATCTTGCAGACCATATATCAGTTTCCTTTTCTTATTGTCTCCTTGTAGCAAAGGAAAGAAAGGGACCGGCGGCCTGGCATGCGCTCTATTTAATTACTACTAACTATTTATTTATTTGAAGCCTACAGATATTATATGTCGTCAGAGTTGATTTTTTAACATAATATAATAATGATATGTTAAAAAATCAACTATGACGAAATTTTTGACCGGAAAAGAATATATAATAGTATTTTCGCATAAAAAAAATAAAACTGTAGCAATCACCTCAAAATTGGTCCCTGCATCCACCGTCCCAGAAATAAAATAAAATAAATTAAATAAAGAGTAGAAAGACTTAAAACTCGAGCACAAAAGTTTTTGGTTTTTATAGTACATGCATGTAATTAATTATTAAGTAATATTGGGTAAGGCTTGAAAAGAGAATTACTATAGTTCTCTTAAAGGTAAGAATACGACTATGGTAACTTAAATATAGAAAAAGAAATTACGGAAATTTCTATTCACAAGTCAAAATTGATATTCACACTCCTTCCTTATTGAAATTGATATGATATGAGTAATAATCTAAATGTTGAAATAAATAAAAGACTGTTAGCATCAACCTTAGAAATATTCACATGAATTTCTAAAAACAAGTATATATGTCTTGCAATTAAATAGCTGATCACAATTGATTTACCAGAGATAATTAACCACTATAATTCATTTTGATTACTATTAAATTGACCATAGATATACAGATTCCAGGTTTGTGATTATGGGGAAAGGACGAAAATTGAAGTATATGATAGTCATATTTTTATTTTCTTTGTTAATGCTTTTAGGGGCACGTATGTGTTCGGGACAGGGTGAATTCGAGCTACGAAAGCAGCCACTTGCATAAAGGGTAAGATAAGGCTGCATATATCAGACTGTGAAACGATCCGGTCTCTTTCCAAATTCTGTGCAAACCCAGAAGTCTAGTACACCGAAAACACATTTTTATCTCAAATTAATACCACACTTTTTGATGCGATTTTAACTTAAGCAAATAAAAACAATGTTAACTTCTTTGACTTTAATTAGCAAAATTCCAAGGTTGTTACATGTGCTCGAAAATAGGTCTTGCTTTCGTGGATGAGTGTGTTAAAGACAAAATAATAGATACCATGATGGAAGATGATGTGATTATTCAACAACTTTTTATAAGTTGTAGCTTATCCCATATGAAAAAGTTAAAAGAATTAGTAATAATGTCGTAAAGTGTTATCTTTTTTACTTCCTCTGCCCTCAAAAATATCGTGACAGTTTGACTTGATCATTTTTTATAAACCGTATTTAAATCATATTGTGACCATATTTTTAGACCGAAAAAAGTAATTAAGATCATAAGTATGACTATTTAGATTATGTTCAAATCAAACTATAATGACATGTTAAAATAGAGAAAGTAGTTGAAATCATAGCTATAACCTTGCTTGTCCTTTTAGTGTACGACGTGTTTTCTTTTATTTAAAAGCAATGATCACTTTCTTTGATGTTTGCAAATTAATAAACTTCATAAATACTACAACAACACATATCCAATATGTTATAATGACATCAAAAGATATTGCTAGGATATGGAGAGTGTAAGAGACAGACAAACAGGTTGCTTCTAGTAAGACAAAGAAACCAAACCATTAATAATATCCTCCTTTTTTTGAATATAATTATGTCTGTCTCAAAATAAAAATCTATTTTGACCATTAAATGTACTTTCCATTTTATTTGGAGGTTCACTTAGACTTTTAAATAGACTTTTTATTTTATTCAGATGTTAAAACGGGCTTATATTTTTAGACCAGTATTATAATGATAACAGAGATAAAGATGCCGAGGAAATCTAAGTTGACAATCAATCTGATTATTTAAGATTATTATTAGGATAGGGTGATTAAAGGTTTTCTATTTTTAAGTAAGAAATGCATGTTGATATTTTGCATTATATTAATACAAAAATCTAGTAAACGACGAATATTCTAAAGCATGTTAAAATAAAATATATGACAATTAGATAGGAAACGACGTATCATGTTTGGTCGGTCTACTAATAAATTAAGACATAGCTTTCAAAACATAGCAAAATAATAAACCATAAACTTGATGAAAACTTAGTTTTTTGGCCTATTTTTTTTTTATGTTACTTGTTTATTTTTTTCAGTGGAGTATCAGTTGATTGACACAGCTTAACGCATCATTATGAGTCATCGGGAAATAACCTCTGTGTGTTTCTAACACATGGGTATGGTTGCGTACATCCGACTTCCCGTATCCCGTCATAGACGTGAGCCTCTAAGACAATGGTGTAATGTTGTTGTTGTTTAGTGAAGACTGAGATAGGAATTTATTTCATGGTACCACTTCCAGATACAAAGTTGCCAAAACATCAATTTAATCAGCAAGTTAAATATAAAAAAATCAAATATACTATCTAAACATAATCTAATTGTATTATCACCATATGTCATCAGTTAACATCTCCATGATCATAGGGTCTTGGTGGATTTTCATGTCTTGTTTTTATTATAATATAATATTTTAAATTAAAAAGCCTGAAAAATATCTGGTGGTTTATGTTGCTTGTCTCCTTTCTACATTCATGAGGAGGAGAGAGAAAAGGGAAAGAAAGAGAGAGAGAGTTCCAATTGCTGCATGGTTGTTCAACAAGTCAAGAATGAAATTCATTGCATTTTCTCATCTGGGATTTCCATGAAATCAAGATTTCTTGATCTGCATTGGTTTCTTGAACACAAAAAAGATTCTAACCAATGCAGAAAACAATCCCATGCAAAAACTGTACATACAGATAGAAGATACATTTGAAAATCTCCAGAGATAAGTGTAATCTATAGATGAGCCAGAGGAATTAAATTAATCATGAAGGCATGGGAGGCAACAGTGCGTAAAACCCAGGCGGTTGCACGTAAAAGAGCCAACACAATGTTTGGGATGTCATCTGCATCACCACAAAATGTTGAGGAAGAATATGATGATGAACAGGATCAAGAAGATCCACCCCCTAGTGGGGAAGTGTATCATGCAGAGAGATTTCTGCCAAACGGCGATTATTACACAGGGTATTGGTCTGACAATTTCCCTCATGGATTTGGAAAATATTTGTGGACAGATGGTTGTATGTATGTAGGAGAATGGTTTAGAGGCAAGACAATAGGGAAAGGTACCTTTAGCTGGCCTTCAGGTGCCATGTATGAAGGGAATTTCAAGAGTGGTTTCATGGACGGGGAGGGTGTATACACGAGTTCTAATGGGGATACCTATAGGGGTTCATGGATGATGAATCTCAAACATGGCCATGGTGTAAAAGAATACGCGAACGGGGATTGCTACGAGGGAGACTGGTGCCGCGGACTACAAGAAGGGCAGGGGAAATACCAATGGAGCAATGGGAATTGCTATGTTGGTGAATGGAAGAATGGGAATATTTGTGGGAATGGAAAGTTATGTTGGACTAATGGGAATGTATATGAAGGCAATTGGGAAGATGGATTCCCTAAAGGGCAAGGAACATTCAGATGGGCAGATGGGAGTATTTATGTTGGGAATTGGAGTAAAGATCCTAGTGAAAGAAATGGGACTTATTATCCAGCAAGACCATTGGAGGACAATCTTGAATGGGATCCTCAACAAGTCTACAACGTCGATTTGAATGACTGTATGGTATGTCCAAGTGAAAGAGTATCCATTTTACCATCAAACAAGAAGCTAGCTGTATGGAGGTCAACCAAGGCAGTGGAATCTAGCATTAGGCCAAGGAGGTTGTCTGTTGATGGGAGGCTAGATGCCGGTATAGAGAGGGACTTAGACCGAATGCAAATACCGGATCACTCAGGGACTTCAACCAGTGCCACCACCTCACCTGACAGGAATGATATGGATGATACTTCAGCAAGTGTAACACCTCAAGAAGATGTTACTTATCGTCGCAGAAGCCCACTTAGGATACCAAAAGTAGTGAAGAGACAAGGGGAAACTATATCTAAAGGCCATAAGAATTATGAACTGATGCTCAATTTGCAGTTAGGAATCAGGTATCTTTTCTATATTCCTAGGTTCTTTCTTTCATCTCTTCATGCCTCAGAAGCAAGATATTCCTTTTACTAATGGCAAAGGCAAATTATCAAGAATATCCCATAGTGAAATAGAGAAATTTAAAGATAAGATACAAGATTAAAAAGGAAAAAGAGAAGCATACTTGGAGGTTTTTTGATGAAGTTTTGGTCAGTTGTTCATTATATGTATTGATGTGACAGGCATTCTGTAGGAAAACCAGGTCCACCTCCATCACTTGATCTTAAACCATCAGCTTTTGACCCCAAGGAAAAATACTGGACAAAGTTTCCACCTGAGGGGTCTAAATACACTCCACCCCACCAATCATGTGAGTTCAAATGGAAGGACTACTGCCCCAAGGTTTTCAGGTCTGCCCTAAAACTTTCAGAATGTTTCTTTGGCAACAGGGATGAATTCTGTTTAGCTCATTTCTTTCTTTACAACTGCCTGTATTTCAGGTCCCTTAGGATGCTATTTAAGGTAGATCCAGCTGACTACATGCTATCCATTTGTGGGAATGATGCCCTCCGGGAGCTTTGTTCACCAGGAAAAAGTGGGAGCTTCTTCTACATGACAAACGATGATCGTTACATGATCAAAACCATGAAGAAAGCAGAAGCAAAAGTGAGATTCATCCTTCCTCATCAAAAACATTCTAACTTAAATGATCACTTTTTGTTCTTAAACAAGAATGAGAGGTCCTCTTTTTTTCTTGAACTATGTATAGGTACTTATACGGATGCTTAACGCTTACTACAACCATGTTCGAGCATATGAGGACACGCTAGTCACTAAGTACTATGGTCTACACTGCGTGAAATTAACTGGGCCGGCACAAAAGAAGGTACCTTTGACAACTGCAGAAGCATTAGTCAACCACTAATGATCAAGAAATTCTTACATATGTGGTTTAAATGAATTAGGTACGATTCATAATCATGGGGAACCTCTTCTGCACCAATTATATGATACATCGGCGTTATGACTTGAAAGGGTCTACATTTGGCCGGATAACAGGGAAGCCAGAATCTGAAATCGATGCAAATACAACTTTGAAGGACCTAGACCTTAACTTCATATTCAGACTGCAGAAGAATTGGTTTCAAGAGTTCAGAAGGTAAATATTAAAACCCATTTCTAAATTCTTGATCTCTAATAATCAGGGAGTACAACGACAACAACCATACCAGTAACATCTCAACGAAACAAAAGCTATTTCTAGGACTTGGGAAGGGTGAGAGACAGACAGACAATACCTCATCCCAACAGATAGAGAGTTTGATTCATGAGAATACAACAACAATGATAATAAATCAAAGTAGTCACGTTCTTGCAGATTGACTTGATCATAACTAGCCCTTTGAATCAAATGTGTTGTGCTTCATTTCATGCAGGCAAATAGATAAGGATTGTGAATTTCTTGAGCAAGAGAGAATAATGGACTATAGCCTTTTGGTTGGTCTTCATTTTGTGGAAGCCGGAAATGGCAACGAGCAGACTCCCTCAGGTGCTCAAACCCCAACAGGTAACAACTAATTCTTAGTCTCATGGAAATATAACCAAAAAAAAAACCTCAAATAAAAGCAGAGGAAATAATTGCGTGAATGATCAAGCAGAGAATGGTGGCTCAGATGAATCAGTTCCCCGTCTTTCTCGAGGAGATATGGATCAAATTTTTCTGGACCCTGCAAGGTAAGATATATCTTTTTAAACTCTGTAATGGTACTCGATATTGATCTTTATTCACAGAAGAAAGACATTAATAAATGCACCTATTTCAGCCTTAGCTTCACATTGAATGCACATGAAGTTCACTAGGTCTTTATCATGCTTGTACATTTATCATGCTTGTACATTTATCCTTGAAGTCACGGATTCAAGCCGCGGAAACAGCCTCTTGCACAAAGTGTAGGGTAAGGCTGCGTACATCAGATCGCAAAGCAATCCAGTCCCTTCCTAAACCTTGCGCAAACACAAGAGCATAGTGCACCGGAAACACTCTTTATTAAACACTTTGACTGGTGATACAAGCTCGTGGTATTGGTAGACTAGATAGTTGAAGAACAGAATAACAATCCTAAAATCAACAAACTCCTCAAGTGGGATACCACATTTATGTCGATGGTGTGTAAATACAACAACCATCCTATTGCCTTAGAGGCTTTAGCCTATGACGGGGTATGAGGAGATCGGATGTACGCAACCATACCCATATGTTAGAAACACACAGAGATTGTTTCCCGATAACCCATAACAAAAATTGCGTCAAACTGTATCGATCAACTGTTACTTCACCATATAAGAAGCGCAACCAATTTAGTGAATCATTTTGCTTTATCCCATCTTATTTCAAAATCAAGGAAAAATGTGTCCTTGACTCCATTAAAAATGGAAATGATGATGTGTAAATGCGAAATGAATAAACTACTCTTCTCTCTAACAAGTTAAGTTTTCATATGACATGGCACCCATGTCTACTACTACTACTACATGTATGGTAAGTCTATACATAAAGGAGCGAGCATGTTAAGTGCATTAATGTACAACCTTTAAATGAGATGATAATTTAACAAAAACTAGGGTACAAGTCGTTGTACATATAGAACCGGAGGTGTCACTAGAAGCAAACTCTCTATTCCTTGGAATGAATGTGTTGTTTACCTGCCTCTCACCCTCCCCAGACCCTAGCGATAGCTTTTGCTGTCGTTGGGATATACTGGGTATGATTGTTGTTGTTGTAGGGTACAAGATTTTCAGTAATTTTTGTTGTGTAAGTTGAAAGTTAATGTCATTCTCACAGATGGGCAAGTATCAGGCTGGGAGTGAATATGCCTGCAAGAGTAGAAAGGACAGAGAGAAACAACGACGTTGAGATTCAGCTAGTAGGCGAACCAACTGGTGAATACTATGATGTAGTCATGTTCTTTGGCATCATAGACATACTTCAAGATTATGATATCACCAAAAAGCTTGAGCATGCATACAAGTCCATTCAATATGATCCAAACTCAATATCAGCAGTTGATCCAAAGCAGTACTCCAGGAGGTTTCGTGACTACATATTCAAGGTTTTTGGAGAAGATACTTGAAAGCCCACCTGCTGAATCTCAGTTTCTTGCATCTGCTTCTGCAGCATTTCCTTAAGCAACAAGAAATGAAGCTTGACACAAGAAAACAAGCCTGCTAACGACAACATTTGACTGATCCGAAAAGGCTAATCTGCAAGATCCCTGTTTTGTGACTGAGGCTTGTACAAAGATTGATGCCCTGCTGTTTATTCTTTCAGTTCTCTACATAAGTTCTCCTGCTGTATACTTTGTATTCTTTCATTCATTTATTCGTTTAAGGGAATACCAGATAGAGGCATAGAAAAGTTGTAAGATATATTACCATCAGATTTGGTTTCAAAGGTAAATTATTTCTCATGTGTTGTAAATTTTGATGAATATTACCTTTTTGTGCTACTTCCCCCCCCCCCCCCCCAACTCTTGAAGAATAATGTTCATCAAGGAAAAGTTTGATTTTCTTCTTCTTTTTTCCCTAATCATGGTAGCTTTTCGAATCGTCTAGTTCTATCTTTTAACTTTTGTGTGATCTATTTTTTTTTCACTGCTAGAACTGCAAATCCCTGGAATACAACATCACCCCATTGCCTTAGCGGCTCTCGCCTATGGCGGAGTATGAGGGGTCGGATGTACGTAACCATATCTATATGTTAGAAATATATAGAGGTTGCTTTCCGATGACCCATAATGAAAATTGCGTTAAGCTATGTCGATCAACTGCCGATGATCCATAATCCCTGGAATAATCCGCCTAAATTCATACATAAGGACTTTATGGAGAAAAGAGTTACCAGATCATGGAAGTTCAACAACTTCTACTCACTACCAAAAGTTACATCTTGACATCAAAAAATAATAATAAGAAGAAATGTCATATTCCACTAACGGATAGGCGCAAGAATGCCGAGCAAAGCTAACAACAACAACATTACCCCGTTGCCTTAGAGGCGCCCGCCTATGGTGGGATATGGGGGGTCGGATGTACGCAACTATACCGATGTGTTAGAAACATACAGAGGTTTAGAGTCTCCCGTCTAAGAACATAAGATGAAAATTGTTGTGCAAGAGTCTGAGCTTTATGTAGGGTGTTAACGAACCGAGCCAAACCGAATACTATGTTTTCTAAACGAACTGTTCGGCTTGGTTTGTTTAGATAAACGAACTTTAAAATTGGTTTCGAGTTTGGCTGGATAACGTTATAACTGTTTAAACGAGCCGACCAGTTCGCGGATAGTTCGGCTTGTTTTAGTAACGAATCCAAACAACTGTTCGAATTTGGCTCGTTTACAGACAATTACCGAACGAATAAGAACCGAAGACGAACCGAATTCAAACAGTTCGCGAACTGTTCAATTCGTTGAACACCCCTACCCTTATGTAACACATCTCCTAGTTGTGACAGATCCTCAGTTTCACCCACCACCTCCCCAAGTAATAGCTTAACTGATCATGCAGGCACTTTCACATATGATCTCCCTGTAGCTTAACTAGGGATGATTTCCTAATCCATTTATGTCTCATTATCTAGTCCATCCAATGAGATAATGACATGTGTATTAAATTAGATGACACCGACCAGACATGGCATGTCTTTATTAGATGAAGTAGAAAATAAGGCATAAGATGGACTAGGTGATCTTTTTCTGCATAACGTGTCCCGTTCTCTAGTCCACCCAATAAAATAATGACATGTGCATTAGATTAGATGACAATGAATAGACATGGCATGTCTTTATTGGATGAACTAGAAGATGAGACACAAGATGGACTAGGTGATCTTTTTTCCGCCTAACGTGTCCCATTCTCTAGTCCATCCAATGAGATAATGACATGTGTATTAGATTAGATTTCACTGAATAGACATGACATGTCTTCATTGGATGAACTAGAAGATGAGACAGAAGGTGATCTTTTCCCGCCTAACAACGCAACCCATGCAGTATAACCAACAGCTCTCCAAACTCTGCAATCCGCAACCCATGCAGTATACCCAACAGCTCTCCATGCTGAGCATCGCGGACATCCACCCTCTTCCAGACTGCATTCAGTATTTGACCCAGCTCACTATAGTTCTACTATTTGTTTCAAGAGTACAGCTAAGAAACCCGATAAATCTAATCGCCAACATGGTCACCTATTCCATTAACCATCACTTCAGGTTCAGGTGTTAATATGCCAATTTTACTGATAAATTTTATGTGTACAGGTATACGCATATACAGATGCATAGGGCAACTATTTAGAGTCCGCTGTAGTGGCCGAGTTGATTTGGGAATGAGTTGAAAAGGACTACTCCCAACCGGCCAGCGAATGGTTCGAGCACACCATAACTCCAAAACATATCGACCAAATTGAGGAATAAAATGACCCTTTTTTATCATAGTCTGGTCAAAAACTGTTCAAAAATGTTCTTCCAACAACAACACATAACCATTACATCCCAAAGACAGCAAAAGCTGTCGCTAGGGTCTGGAAAGGGTGAGAAGCGGACAAACAATACCGAGATAGAGTTTGCTTCCGGTGAGAACGACAAATGAAGGAATGGGTACTAAAATACCGGAAACCAAAGACAGCCACAGAAGAAAAAAAAACTCTTAGTGGTAATAAAATAGTACCGTTGCATTATCCAAACAAACTAATTATCGGCATCATCACCACAACCGGCAACCGGTTCATATATAAGTACGAAAATTACATAATACGTGCACGCATACATGTGCATACATATATCCACACACATAGGATTAACACTTTAAACACAAGCATGACAAAGGCGTTTCTGATCGCATATTTGTTCCAAGCAACATCCAACTAAGACAACTCCAATAACAAGGCAAAAATTTCTTAGGTCTTGCGGTATCTTCAGTAACTTCTAGGCACGCGGACGCCTAGAAACCACCATAACCATCCAACTGATAGGAACTGCATAACACAGCTTGCATATCGAAGATTACTGTTACTGTAACTCCTTCCGGGAGATTCCTTTCTATGAGCCAGGTAGATGAATTTGCCATGACTTATCTTACTGCTTTCCAGCTGACCGCCAAACCTCCAATTCCCCGAAATGCTCAACCCACTGTTCCCCCTCCAACAAGACAAGGTGACTTAACATCAGAAAGTTACACTTGATGCATTATGATCTCAAAATCTCCTCCTCATCAGCCCGGAAAGCTCAGAGCACAAGCTGCTCAACAATGCAAAGAAAGGGCAACGACAATTCAAAATTAGACAGTCTAACAGAAATATATACATCAACAAAGGTCAACAGAAATATACCATTTCTTCTGCACAACACAAACAAAGAGAAATGTATTTACAAGAAAAAAAAAAGAGAAATGAGAATTCATAATTAGCCAGGCTAAAAGAAATACATATGTTAACAAAGGTCAAGACGAAACCCCACCCCACCTCCTCCCTCTTTTCTTCTCCACCTTTACCCCCTTCAAGAAGAAGGGCAAATTGGATGTCAAAGAGAAAATTGTAACATGAATCACCCACTAAAATGAAATGAGTGCCAAAGAATATAAAAAAAGAAGGGAAAAAAAGGAACATTTTACTATCACATTCTTGTCCCCAGACTTATCCTGCACGTGCTCATAATCCTGAACTAACCACCTCGAAGCCTTCAACTTAATTGTACCGGATACCACACCATTAGCAACAAGACAACATCCCCTTAATCTATCATCTCAACTTGTTGAACCAGCAGCCGGAATAGAACCAACCAGCACTGCAGTCCAGGTAACTACTCTGACCCTGATTTACTCATAGCCATGAGAAAAGGCAATAGGAAATGTGTCAAATACCCTAAACCCTAAACCCTAAATGTGTCAACCAAAAGGCTGTCCTCGTCCTTTTTAACCTTGACCTCTCATTTGTCCAATATAGCAATATCTAAGGGTATTCAGAATGCCATGCTGGAGAGAGGCTGTTCTTGATGAATTAAAAGCCTTAGAAAAAATGACACCTGGGAAGTGACAGCTACCAAAAGGGAAGAGAACAGTTGGGTGCGAATGGATATTTACAGTGAAATATAAAGCTGATGGGACGTTAGATAGGTATAAGACACGTCTAGTAACTAAAGAATTCACTCAAACCTATGGCAATGACTATTAGAAACCTTTGCACCTGCAGCCAGACTATAACCAATCAGAGTTCGTTTATCATTGGTTGTTAACATGGACTAGCCCCTTCATCAAATGGATGTAAAGAATGTCTTTCTAAATGGTAATCTAGAAGAATTGTATATGAGTCCACCACCAGGGTTTGAAACCAGGTTCGGAACTTTTGTGTGTAAGCTGAAAATATCACTGTGGGTTGAGACAATCACTCGGGGCCTGGTTTGAGCATTTTGCATAGTTTATCGAAAGACAAGGCTATAAACACGGGGGAGTAGACTATACCATGTTCATCAAACACTCAGCTCGCGCCAGATTACCAATTCTGATTGCTTATGTAGATGACATTATCTTGACAGGGAAGGATGAAGAAGAAATAAAAATGCTAAAAGCTGATATGTTTAGGGAATTAGAAGTAAAAAGGCCTAGGGCAAATGAAATACTTCTTAGGAATGGAGGTGGCACGGTCAAATAGGGGAACAGTATTATCCCAACGAAAATACGTTCTAGACTTGCTCAGAGAGACAGGTATGAGTGAGTATAAACCAGTAGACGCCCCAACTGGCCCGAATAAGAAGTTTGAGGGCGAGAAAAATAAACCAGTGGATGCGGGACGATATCAAAGACTAGTGAGAAAACTCATTTATCTATCTCACACTAAGCCAGATATAGCCTTTGTTGTGAGTTTAGTAAGCCAATTCATGCACTCACCACAGCAGAACACCTGGAGGCTACTTACAGAATCTTTGAGATATATTAAAGGCACACCAGGTAAAGGGTTGTACTTTGAAAAAACAGATCAGAGGGAAATTGAAGCCCACACTGATGCAGACTGGGCCAGGTCAGTTACATACAGAAGATCAACCATAAGCTATCTTATATTTGTGTGGGACAATCTAGTCACGTGAATAAGCAAGAAACAAAGTGTGGCATCTAGGAGTTGTGCTGAAGCTAAGTGCAGATCCATGGCTCATGGAGTATGTGAGATAATGTGGCTCAGGAGAATCTTGGAAGAATTAAGGATATCAGTACATGGACCTATGAAACTCTACTGTGATAATAAAGTCGCCATCAATATAGCCAATAATCATATTCAGCACGACAGGACCAAACACATAGAAGTTGATAGGCATTTTATAAAAGAAAAACTTGGTTGTGGACTGATATGTATTCCATTTGTTCCACTACTCAACAAATGACAGATATTCACTAAGGGGTTGTTTAGACCTTGGTTTGAAAACCTACTTAGCAAGTTAGGGATAATAGATATCTATGCACCAACTTGAGGGGGAGTGTTGAAACATATGGATAAGTGTAGAGATTTTTGTGTATATTCGGTTAGGATAGGAAAGTGTATATTTGATATCATAGTTAATACCAAATTAGAATCCCTTGATTTTAGAGACTGATATGATGAAAATGTACTATTTGAGCGACCACAGTTATTTGGGGGTTTGCGTTGTTCAGGGGTAGCTTTATAATCAAGCACTACCAGATGCTTTGAAAAAAATTCAGATCAAGATGTCAAATCAGTAAGTGCACTAGCACTGGTATACCAGCCGTATTAAACAAGAATTCCACAGTAATATGAAGCCTAATTCACTTGCACTAGTAACTAGGACTCCATGTATTTACCTTTAACATCTCAGATATGTAACCATTGGGCAGGGAACAACTAAAAACCCAGTCAGAAAAAGTCTGATGGACATATCAACAATATATACACAGCCCCAACGGAAACCAGAATACTTGGGGGAGAAAGGAAAGCAGCCCCGACTCTTAAAGAAGAGAAGGGGAAAAAACCTGTTCCGCAGCAAGTGCCCGCTACACTTCAAGACCATCCATATTCCCAGAAAAACTTAATGACGTTGGCCAAATGCAATGTCATGGCTGTACTTGCAGAAGCATGCAGAGAAAAACTGCCTCTGCAAACAGTTCAAGACCAACATACTCTATTAGAGGCTGATCATTTATTGCCTTACTCAATAAGAATTAAACAACTTATTTCATTGTGCTAAAGATTCAAGAGGTGATGCAACAAAAAGTATCGCAGTTCTACTAAATTATCTTACCATCTAAGCTTTATTAGCCCTTACTCAAAGAAACCCTTCCCGAAGTGATTGTCCTTCATACTGCTGTTTCAGAGCAGCAGACTGTTGATTTGGATCGTAAATTTGCTGCTGTTGCTCTTGGTACAATTTCAATTGTTCGGACAACAGGTGCTCAGGCCAACCATTCATGTTTGCCATTCCAGGATGCGATGTCATTACCTGTTTTCCGGGAAAAGGAAAGTTCACCGCACCAATGGAGCTAGTGGTCTTGTCAGTTGTATGGTAAGCATGTCCTGAGACAGGAGTGTTAAAACCAACATTCCTGTTGACTGCAGGCAAAGTATAGTCATCAAGCCATCTATAGTCATCCATTTGGGATGTTCCAGAAATTTCAGCCTTCAAAGACAAAGCAGACACAGACTCATCCATAGTTTTGGAAGGAACAGAAGCAAAGCCAGGTGGAGGACCAATATGCCTAATAGGTCGGCTCATGGGATTTTTCTTTAACCCCGAGACTGAAACTGAAGAAGGCTTCATTGACAGGTTATCAACTCCTAGAGACATGATTGAATCAAACTTTGAAGGCACCAAATTCTGCAGCAGTGGAACTGAGTAATTACCACCATTGTTGGCAGGCAGTGAAAGGGGGGCCGAATATGCAGCCGGCTGCAAGCTCCCAGCATAGTTTTGGCCTTCTGGCTTTACAGTAAGTTCATTCTCCAACAGATGAGCCATCCTACTCTCAAGGATTTCATGCTCTGATAACCACACAGAAGAATTTGGTTGCAAAGCTTGCAGATACTGGGGATTTGTGCTAACTGGCACTGGTGACCTTGAACTTGTACTGAAAGCATTCTGTCCAGGAAAACCTTCAAAACCAGTAGAGAATGATGCATTTGCATCCCCATAATTAACCTTGGCCTTATCCACCTCATTGACAACAACTTTTGAAGAATTTTTTTTCGAAATTATGCGATCATCCTGCTTCTCAGCCATAAATGGCTTAAAAACAATCACTTCGTCCTCATCCTCAGCTTCCGCATGTAAATGTGGATTTTCCTGGGCCGCTTCCATATTCGCTTGACCAAGAACAGGGTTCACTTTTTCCACCCCACTTAATGCGAGTGTCTCTGAAGTAGTGAGCAGATAATCATCAGATATCTGAGGCTCAAGACTAATAGCAAATTTCTTCAACTTAGAATCAAAGTAAAGCCTCTCATCCCCAAGACAGACAACATTAGCAAGAGATTTTGCAGCAGAAAAAATTCTTCTTATGCGAGCTTTTCTCTCTTTATTTACATCACTTCCGTAAGAAAGCTTCCCAGAGAAGTCAATAATAACATGCGCAGGAAGAAGAGGTATAAACCCTCTCAACTCGAAGTCCTCAGGCAAGGCAAGACGATTGCCAGTCTCACCCTCCTCATATCGGGCCATATTAACAAAACAAGTTGCATCCTCATACTCATTGACAGACACAGATCCTCTCGATATGATCCCATTAAGAAAGGTAATACAATGCTTCCAGAAAAACAATCTTGCACGTGCTTGCTTCTCCTGCTGGCCACTGCCAACAGCAATATCTTGATGACAAGCTAGCCATTCTATAAATACCATGATTCCAGGTAATAGATAGCTCGTAGAAGGATCATTCAACAGGCTGCAGCCCTCAATCAGAAGGCCGACTAATTCAAAAGTAGCACTAAAAGCATTCTCAAGTAGAACTGAGCGCTGCAATATTTCAGCATATGACTGGTTCTCAGTTTCCCTGTTCACATTGTGAATACTAAAAATGAGGACGGCAATCAACCTGACGACAGCCAGTCTACAGTCCGAAGCTTCTATACCAAAATTGTACTCCTCGTCCTTTCCTGAAGGGAGTAGCTCAAGAAAATCACTTCTAACCGCTGTGAATACTTCCTCAAATGTCTCCAAACTGGTACAAGTAACAACAGAAATGCATTATAAGCAATTAGGTATCAGCAACATAAGAATGTCTGAGTGAAAGAAATAAGTACCTTGTCCGTGTGAAAATGATCCCATTCAGTCGAACAAAGCGTATACCGAATGACTTCAAAATTTCAGATCTGTTGCATGACATGTCCTTACTTATACTCCCTTCAGGCTTGAAATCCTTCGTTTGAAGTCTCATATCACCTTTACCCCTACCTCTCCCAGTTGGTCGCACGGGTGCAGTCTTGGTAGAGGAAGGTTTTGAACCTCCTAGCAGTTGGCTATAACTTTGCCGATTCTATATGAAAAAATCCAAATAAAGAATCATGGTTACAAGAGGAAAACTGCGTAAAAGAGATACTCCAGAATTCCTATGACTGAAACAAAGAGTTCCATGTATAAAAAAGCAGATATAGTGGCCAAGTGCAGCATGCTTTCACCTGGTGGGCGACCAAACCCTTGTTTAAGAAAACAAAAAGGGCACGGTGTAATCAATCATCGGATGTTTGCCTAATCCTCAAATTTCAATCGCTAGACAGTATTTTCACATGCAAACCAATACTCAAGAATACAAAAGCGGCGAGTGTGCAACACTAAGTCATCGACTCAAACCACCCATCAAGATAACTTTAAAATAAATTTATAAGCATGCAAAGTTGCACAAAAATTGAAACATGCTATGCATGTGAAATCATTAATATACAGAAAAAGCATCACATCTTGTAGCATATAAAACTGGAAGAAACCAAGCTAGCAACTATCAACAATGCATGCACCAACAAGTTGTATACATTTCTTATCCTGAGTTAGGAGACCTATGAGGACGGATTAAGCAATATGTTAGGAAATTTGAAACCTTTCTCTGTAGGAAATCAAAATTAGCCAATAATTCACTTAAAACACAACACAAACAATCTTTCCTTCACATGAACTCCAGCTTATAACACTCAGATTGTCAAAATTAAGGAATGAAAATAATCCTTATAAGCATTAAATTGCCAAACCATTTGTAAAGCCTATGCATAGAGCAAAGTGAAGACCAGCCTTTAAAATGAAACAATTGGTAAACGCAAAAGATAAACCCCAAACCAAGTAGCTCACCTTCTCAAATGCAATAATTAAGTTATCTCTGGCTGTAACGAATGGATTTTCAACAGCAAGACTCCGAAAATATCGATAAACAGCAAGAAGTTCATCACCAGAGTAGGAAGCCAAAATAGCAAGCTGGAGAACAGTAAGCAGTAAAAGTCACTAAGGTTGACAAGCAACCTAGGCAAACGAAAATTAGTCCATTGTCATAATAAACAAAGCAAAAACTTTTAAAACCTGATGATGTGGATTGCCACTTGACGGCCATAGTGAAGTAGCCTGCATATAGTAACTTGATGCTGTTGCAAAGTCCAGAGCCTTTGAATCACCATCCCCATATAAGCCTTTATAACGAGCAAGATCTCCCAAATAAATAAAACAGCGATGACAAGATATCAAGCCTTTCTTCAATTCCACAGATCTGTTTCCATCTTGAGACAAAGGGATTTGACCCTCAGAATCACCAGCCAAATAACCCAAAGGCAGGCCATATTTTGCTCTAATTTTCAGCATCAAATCATGGTAGAATCCAGTTGCCTCTGTAAGAAAGGTCTTGAACTGACTGCGAATCTTAGCAACTCGATCAGAACCAGCTCGTGTTGTACCCTTTCCATTTTGAGATGAATTCGAGGCAGCAGAAGCTACAGCAACGTTGAAAGTACCACGTAGTTCCTCGATTCGTCTATAGTGCAATTGCCAGAGTGCATACTCTACGCCATTTTGTTCTGCAAATGCATGATTTTCAAGGAGAATAGCCTGGAAATTTTCTCTCATTTGTTGCCATGCGTTCGGATCAGAGGGAATTCTAGCTTGGGCTGCCTTCCTGCGCTTGTTCTCCAACTCAGCATTCTAAGTCAAAGTCAACCATGGAAGACAGTTTGGTTAAGAAAGGTAACAAAAAATACAGACAAGATAAGCTAAGGAGACAATTAAAACTTTTGGGCACTAACATACTCTTCTCGCCGCCCTACATTACATATTGACCTGAAATATAATCTATAAAATAGGACAGGGTGCTTCTACCAGCAGCAACCTGTCCCATTCCAACATTAAGCAAAACAAGGCATGCCTGATTAAGGAGACGTTGAACACGTTCCCTTGTAGGATTATCTGCAGTGCTATCCATCACAATGGCCATTATCCATCAAGTAAAAATCAACATACACCATCTACTCAGAAAATGACCTGCACAACACAACATCATAGACATAAATACATGAAAAAAGGCAGAAGAAAGGCTCAAATCATTAGTTTGATAAACCATGTAAGCATCCTTAAACTCCCCCAATCTTGCACAGGTCCTTGAGAAGAAGTCAAAAAAAATAAAAATAAAAATGAAAACCGAAAAACAACACCACACCATCGCACTAGACCAGATAAACTAGAAAGACATTTGAATGAAACTGAAGCCCTCTTCCACATTGAGAAACTCCCATATTGTCGCAACGTGATTGAAATGACCATAATGTGACACATAAGCAAGGATAAACAACCAGCATCGTTGACAGTTAATAACAAGCTTTCATGACAAGGACCATCGGAGAAACCAATGTAACCAACCATGACAGCTAGATACATAGTCCATTTACTCAAACAACAAAAACTCTACCTTGGAGGAAAAAAACCACCAACTTCTACAAAGGAAACAGATCGTCAACTTAAGAAAAGGACACAAGCAGATAAGACAAAAATATTTGGTATTAAATGCATATCAGATACAAGATAACAGACGTATCATGCCTCATGCCAAACAGAAAGATCATCCAAGATATGATGATATAATAAACGGCACTAGAAGTCATCTACATAAACAGCTGATTTTACCAATTTATTAAAACTGGGAATTTCCAAGTAACCCAAGAAATGTTTGTCTTCAAACCAACTAAACAGTCAATTAAAATCCAGGCTCTCGACAGTAGACCACGAAAGAAATATCTAACCGTCTCCATTCACGAAATTCAACTCAAAACCAGGAAAAACAAAAGGGGAGAGAGAGAGAGAGAGAGAGAGAGAGAGAGAGAGAGAGAGAGAGAGAGCATGATAAGCCATCAAGATCAGGAATTCTCCCCCTCTGATAACCCAACTACAACAATACCAATTCTCACCTAATTAAAACCAAAAAAAAATCCACTTCGACTTAAAGCACACCGATATATCCACGCCCACTTGTTTTACCTTTAATTCAACATTAAACATAAAATTTAATAAATCTGATAAGTTGACTCATTACGGAACCTCAATAAGAACCTTCAACAGAATAAAAAGCAAAGTCACATGGACCAAGCAGAAAAGATAAACATCGAAATTGAGAACCAAAAAAACTCACACTACTTCCTGAGCAGATCTATACAGATCGCAAAGCAAAAGTTCGACGGAGAGTTTTAACTTTCTTCCAAGTAGTATTCTATACAAAATAATCGGAGAACAATCTCAATAAAGGAAGAGGATTAGGGTTTGGGTAAATTTGGGGATAGAATTACAAGTGAAAGAAGAAGAAAGAAAAAGCGCAGAGACTAGAGGGAGAATGAGAAATTAAAAAGACATTACATGAATTTCTCAGGAAGCTGTTTTTTTTCTTTTTCTTTTTCTTTTGTGGTCAACAAGGAAAAAAGTTCACATGACCCGACCCAAATAATTAGTCAACTTAAGTCATCTGGGCCCATTCCTCGTCATATTTTCCACACAATGTATGGATGTATAAATGGTAAGATTTTGCGTCTATCACGTAACTTATTTTATATTCAAGTGCTACATTGTATCTAAAATTGATAGTTTGAATTTTGGCAGCTGCATTGTGGGTGTTTGAGTCGTGGGTCTCAATGGAAGCAAACTCTTTATCCCTAAGGATAGAGGTATTGTTTGTCTGCCGCTCACCATCCCCAGACCCTAACAATAGCTTTTGATGTCGTTGGGATATACTAGGTATGATGATAATGATGATGATTGTGGGTGTTTGAGACCCACCGTCCGCTATTATACCAAAGCGGGTTTGAGTTCAAACACCTTGTGGACACCAAGTCCTGTGTCTCTCACCTAAGAAGCTGCTGAGTGGCCTAATTTACATCATTTACGAAACTCGTTGAGAATGAAACGATTGAAACCCTTGGGGTTAGGGTATATGACATCTGCATCCAGGAAACGGTAAGGTTTTTTTTGCTCCTAAGACATAGCTCAGTTGGTACTCGGATGAAACATTGCTCCAGAATGGTGCAGATTCGAATCAGGACACACGTAGGACTAATAATGCTATCTGCATCTGAAGACCAAATGTCTGAATCTGACTCAAGTGGATGTTGTGTTACAGGACTGTTTGTAGTGGGCTCCTTGTGTGAGTCGTTTGTTAACACTTACTAATTTAGAAGGCTGATAAATTGTTAATTTTCATCATCCACATAATCTCATAGAAATGAAATATTACATACTTCTGGTTTACATCATCCATATAATCTCATAAAAATGAAATATTGCATACTTATGAAACCAAAGATTTAGACTTTTTGTTCCATAAGTAACCTTTTAACACGCGTATGTTTTCTGATAATGTAATCGCAGTCTACGAGGCCTTCATTTCGTGACACAAATGAGCTTTTAACTATTTGTTTGAAATTCGACACATCAAAAACATCCGATCAGAGTTGAGTATATGGAATTTACACATTTTGTATAAATATTCATACAATAGCGATAGTTTTTGATCTTACTAGGATATAATGAGTATGTATTGTTGTGTTGTTGTATAAATATTAATAGCTTTCCGGACAAAAGCGTACGAATTAATTACAAGAAGTCGGAAATGTCATTTTCCTCGTAACCAAAAGAAACGCAACCAAAAAAAAAAGTATTTTCTTTTTCCACTTTGACGATTTCAGAGATGTTTCAAATTGTTAATTAAATTGTGGATTTTGATTAGTACATGCCATGGTTTCGCTTTGACCATTCGCACCTTTTTAGGATATATTTATTTCTTTAAAATTTTAGGCCTTTGTTAAACAATAAATACATAGACATAAGGGTTCAAATGAGCCAAATAGATCATAAGATATTTGTTTTCGGCTTGCGAAATGGTTCACTATAAGGAAAAGTAATCTATCTTAAGCCAAACTCGTACACCTCATTAAGAAAAATAAGTCAATTTCAAGTGTGATGTGGCTCGACTCAAATATTTATCGTGCATTATTCAACACATAATATAAAAAATTCATTTTATCTATATTTTTATTACATCGTTAATTATAATATTGATAAAATACTCTCTCTGTCCAAAAAAATGTCATAATATGACTTAAGCATAATTTAATAAAATCAAATCGTTTTTGTTAGTATTTCTATTCTACCTAGTTGTTTAATTAAACTAAACTGGAGAAGTTATTGAAATGTTAGTTGAAATGGTAATATGAAAAATTTGACTACCAATATATTACCTTTTTTTTTGTTTTGAAAAAGGGTAATATTTTTTATTCATAATCATATTCTCATACCAACACAACTACACACAATGGTATAAGCTTTTAACATATAGGTAAGTAAGATAGCTATCATCATTAATTTAAATTATTGATAAAACATAAGGTCGCCAGAATGTGCTGCTTACATAAAGTTCCAACCTCTGTTTTCCTGCCCAAAAGCTACATTCTACCCGCCCCCAGATAATCTGATACACTTCTACTAAACCTTGAAACAAATCCCAACTCGATTACCAACGCTCGAGTACCAACGGGACTATGGCCTGGGACACTTCTACGAAACCTTAATACACTAGAGGAGAATATCCATATGTTGATGATGTCTGAAGCTGCTGTCATGGTGGATCTTTTCCTGGCTTGTACTCATACGAACCCCGCCACAGGAAACTCATAAGTTATCATGAAAAATTGTGGAGAACAGCAGGCCACGGACGAACTCTGATCTTTTAGCCTTCTCCTCTTGGTCTTCGATTGACAATAAAGGTTGGCGAGCGGTCCTGTGCATCAACAGAAGTTCAGTAAAATCCCAACCTATAAGTTCTAGTAATTTCAAGATAATCAGTTTAGCAGCCCAGAAACTTGAGTGAGGACTTATATTAAGGCGTCTCCCTCCATGAAATGAAGTGGAAACTTGGGCAACCAGAATAAGGTCCGGACCCATTTTGAAGTTCTTAAACCAAAAGGGTCCTGATGTACTGGAGTTGTAACATTTGAATTTCTCAGTGTGGTCAGCACTGGGTGTTTTCGAGCAGCAAGTATTTGACAGCGTTCAACAAGCTGCGCACTAAAGGAAATCGAACGTGTCGTTCCTAAAAATTTTGCTTTACCAACCCTAGGCCAGCAATAAATTACTCATACTGTTCCACAAAATTATACCCATGTTTCAAGAAAGGTAACTAGCGCTTCACTCTAGAATGAGATAGTCGCCACACTAACAGCACGGACAGGCGAAGTGCTTCAAGACTTAGCAGCAACCACCAAAACAAAAATCTGCACTACAAAGCAGCAAGATGGATGGAAGAAGTTTAGAAAAGTTTATGCTCGCAGAGAGCTAGCAAGTTATGCCCATAATGGATTTGTTTCATACCTCGGCTTCTCTTCAGTACACTAGTTACATGCTTAAAAGAGCTCAAGGATTTGAAGTAATCCAGAACGAATATATACAGAAGTGCGCCATAAATAAAGCTGTGGGGAAACAACCCACAACTTGAAGCAAATTTTTTTT
>AP025044.1:38758584-38785283 GCA_036186865.1 Eustoma russellianum
TGGGACTTCATGAAACCAGCAATGCCGGGAAAGAAAATTGTAACTGTCAAAATGCTCGTGCAGACAAAACCTTCGAAATAGTAACCAAGGGAACATATAATAACTTAATCATCATGATTGCTGTCTAACTTTTTCTGTCTATGGAGAAAGCCTGAAACAGTACTTTGATCCCCTGGAAAATGACAAGAAAACATCAAGGCTCTTCTTTCCACACCCTCCAACCTTGTTTTTCTTGCCCTTCTTTTACTAAATCCTCCCTTGTATCTCCTTGTTCTGTTTACCATCAATCTTTTTAAGGATTAACATATAATCGTGCTTTTGCAGCCTAGCAGGATTTCTACAGGATGACGAAAAGTATCCTCTGCATCCCACTGACGCCCAGACAAATCAGGGTATGTATTTCAGGAGTAAATGTCATGTATCTGTTTTAGCAACAACAGTATCTAACAAAATCTGTATATTACAAGCATGAAATGAAACTTCCTATCCCACAAAACTCCTTCCAAACTTTTTTTTTGGGGGAGGTTGGGGCGTGGGGCTGAAGGGTTGGGAAGAGTTCCTACAAAAAGAAGCGAAAATCAAGAGCGCACAGGCCTTGGTCCAACTAGTTGGGATCAGCCAGTAATGGAAGCTCCTTCATTTCATACAGGATCCTTAGAGAGAAACAAAAAGAGTTATCTTCATTTCATAATTGCTATGAGCACGCAATAAAATTTCCTATCTTAAAATTCCTTTTTTCCTTTTTTTTTTCTTTTTTGTGGTGGGGTAGAGGCAAGAATTCATATAACAAAAGGTCAGACGCAGCCCTGCTGGGTTGGATCAGCAGCACCCAGAGAGAAGGGGAGCAGGAGGGGGACTCGGAGTTCATTTTTTTTAGTATAAAGAGAATAAAAAAGAATCAGAGGTATGTGTCATTACTCGGTCAGATCTGCTAAGAATAAAGCACCTACTAATCTCATAGTGGGCCAAAGAAAACAGGAGCCAATTAATCTTCTAGAGAATGCCAAAACAAATTTTGGGGGAAAAACAAAAACAATTGAACGGCTAAGGAGAAGGACTAAGCAACTGGAACAGCAAAAATTGTGAATGAAAAAAATTCTGTTGAAAAGGAAATCTAATGATTAACTGGTTACGACCCAGAACGCAAACAACACAATAAATAGAACTTGTCATAATTTTATAAAGAAAGAGAAGAAGTAAAACAAGATATGTCCCCGTTTACAAGTCCATCTTACTCAAACATCAAAAAGGCATATGATCCACTAATGTACAGATGCTTTCATGGCTAAAGTGCAAGCCCGAAATGGGCATTTTGAATAAGCTTAAACAATGAGCTCAACGACAGGGTTCGACCTAGCCAGACTCCAGGGTGACTACCAGATACCTTGGGTCTTTAAAGGGACAGACCAGAAATAGTGGAAGCAGATTTTCTATTGGGAACTCAAGACCAAACCGTCTACAGAGTCGAATCACTTTCCATGGCATCAAACAGACCCATATAATTAATATATTAGTCACAAAGTTCTTTTTTTCTTTTTCTTTTTTTGTAGGCAGAGTCACAAAATTAATTACACACCAAAATAATATCAGGCAGCACCATATCCAGTATTATGTTCTTCAGCTTTAGCTTTACTATTGAAACTTGATTTTCGAGGTTTCACAAATCAAGGAGAATCTAGAATCAGTAGAATCCCACAAAACGATGGCAGCCAGCAGAGAAAGCTAGGAAAAAACTTGACCAAATCCAGGATGAACAATTACAACCGAAGTTTTAAGAGGAGCTGGCAACGCCACTGCAGATACAGCAGTACAGAGGCTGATAAAGAAAGGGAGAGATATGGGCATAAAATGCTGAAAAAAAGGACCAAGAAGCACCTATATGCTGCTACTTCCTTTCCACCAGTTAGCATGAACCACCAATAACAGCTCTTCTGGGTGACTCAAATATAAAGATATGTTACTTTGCAATAAACTTAGTATCCCTGATGAACATGCAATCTAAGTCCTCATGAAGAATAATGAGGGGAAAAAAACTTTGGATCAAAACAACACTGATAATAGGGAGTGCTTTGAAATACAGAAAATATACTGCCCAATGGAGAGGATAGCCTGGTGAAAGTTTCCATCATTTGAAGGACAACATTTATAAAAGCTGACAGCAAAGAGACAATTTGGATAGATGAAATATTGGTTAATAAGAAGGGATAAAACAGGAGTTTTTCTGGGAACCTAGGCCATTCTATAACAGCTGCTAGCTGTTGAAAATTTTCCTGTGCTTGCTAGACTAAATCATCCACTTCAATCCAAAAAGAAAACAAACTGAAAAGAGTATTTTCAAAAAGACAGCCTTGAGACAGTACATTGGGAGGAATAGCGACTAAATAAATAACCATATTTATCATATCATGAAATCGTTCTTCCTTTCATTGAGATGCCTAACTCCTTCTATACTTATCTAGCCTTAAAAGACTTGATATAATTCAGTTGTAACATAGAGCTTAAATATATGTATATATTAAAAATTAGGAAATACCTCTCCAAAGCATCATCTTTTTTGCTTTCTTTGACAGAATTCTTCTCAGCTAATGAATGAGACTGAGCACTTTCATAATCATCTGATATTGGTGCTATAAATGATGAGAGCAAGGGATCAGGAGCAGCACTGCTTGAGGGACCTACACGTGAAGATCCTCCAAGAAGGGACAGCAGATTTCCTTCTCTCAGATCCTTCCTTAGTAAAGATAATGTTGACCGTGAAGCCAACTTACGACACTTCTTCTTGCGTTGCATGTGATCTACAGTCAAGGAACTCACGATCCAATAAAACACCATTTACACGATACTTTACCATGAAATAGGAATCACCCAAGAGATTCAGAAACTCTTAAGTGCAGTCATGATAAGTTACAAAAGCAGGCGGTTACCTAAGATGGTATACTAAATATTACAAAACAAAACCAAAAATTCAACCAAACGTGCTTCCCCGGCTGATGCCCACAATAACTGAAGGTAACATTACTAATAACGTACCAGAAGAAGGGCATGGTGGAAAAAAGGGAAGGAAGAAGGCAAGCAAACTGGAAAACTGGATGACATATGAAGAAAGGATATCTTAAAGATGTTCCTATGTTGCGATGTAATATGTGCCACCATATCAACCCCAACCCTCATTGTACATACTGGACATACCTGCAGAGAAATTTATGATGATGTGCCTGTTAAAAAGCAAGAAGAGATGGACCTGATACATCAAATTTGAAGCGAGAAAAATGTAACTGGAACAGCTCCATCTCAAACTACCGAAATGGAAGCTGTAGCATCAGAGTTGAAGGGTTAATATTTATTAATATCATCTATTCCACTTAAAGGGGTGGGGGTGGGGGAACACAAACATACACTTGTCATGACAACCTAGAGAGGAAGATGACTAACACAGCGCTGGCTATAATAACCCCTAAAAATAACGACTTTCACAAAACTAACCATATTGTTTCTATGTATTTATACTCCTTGTCCTCTCTTTTCTTCAAGCTTTGTTGTTTAATGATCCCCAATGCCATAAGCAATCAAGTCAACAACAACGAGTAGACATAGAATTTTTAATACATTCAACATTTCATATCAGTATAGGTCTTCAAAATATCAACTTTACTAGGCAGTCAAAAAGAGTATCACGCTCGAATCCTATAATGCACACTCTAAAGAGGCAGTCACGTGAATAAACTAAAGGAGGAAGAACAAAGTATTCTTCTTGCAGGTGGAAATCTTCCAAGCTATATGAAAGACAACATGGACAAAAGGCAAACAATAGCAAGCAACTCTGATAATACATGCTCTACGATCCTTCTTATTATAGCTTCGTATACATGCAAACTCAGCAATAAAGACAACCAAAAAAAGATTTTTTTTGTCACAAAGTAACCAAATAAAAAAAAATCTTATTTTATGGGAATTTTTCCCCCTTGGGGTGGGGGTGAAGATGGGTAAGAAAAGTAATAGATACCCCATTCTTGGCCTCCAAAGGGTGTTCATCATCGATATGGCAACATAGGCCGACAATATCGTAATACTCAAAACAGAAGGGGCAAGAGAATTCCTCCCTCATGTCATCCTCTGCAACATCGATTTCCTCAAACCCCATCAACAATTCTGGATCAAATCCGTTCCATTTTGTTCCGCCTACACACACATAATATATATTTACAAAAATTAAACCTTCAATCCTCAAAAGCAAAAAAAACAAAAATAAAAACTGAATATAAAGAAGGAAAAAAAACTGTGGAATGAACAACAAAGCAGAGGTCTTACTAGATCGGGATTCAAAATCGAACTTATAAGTCTTGGAAGCAGAAGTTAATCGAGCACGCAAAGAATCAGCATCCATGGATTTTTCTTTTCCTTGATATGCAAAACAATTAAGGTAGGCAAAGTTTGCTACTTGTTGCCAAAATTTTAACTGGGACTGAAGTATTATTATCAGATACCAAAAATTACGTGAATTCAGAGGAGTAAGGGAAAGAGGGTAGTTGAAGAGGAAAGTAAGGCGGCTCGGGTCTCCCTGTGGAAATTAAAGTTCCACCTCATCGAAAGGAAGCAGAGTGTTGTCTTCCACACACGACTTCCATGTGCCACATTTTTTATTTAATTTGTTTAGTATTTGTAGAATAATATTTTTTAAATAGAAGAGATATCTTGTCTTTTACCTTAATAGAGACCTTAACGATAGTTTTTGTTATTATTGTGATATACTCGGTATGGTCGCCGTTATTTACATTAATAGAGAATTCATGTATCTATTGAGGTGTCTATCTACCAACTACATAGTTTTATCAAATAATGCACATGGGTATACACATAATCCAAATTTCAATGTGTTTTTCGTAGTTTTGCATTTGGGCATCCCAACATCGATATTCAATTTTGGCAATAGATCATGTATGTTCTACATGATATGCGCAGTAAATACTAGATGGACTAAACTAATATATGATATGATATCATCTAATATGTCAAAGAATGTGATTGAAGATTTTTTTTAATTGTATTTTACAAAAAATGACCTTCTGGCTATTAGGTGAGCTTATGTCATGTGGTCTGAAAATTTATAAAGTTAACATACATGGCATGATATTGGAAGACAAGATCGAGGATCTTCACTCATGTTAGAACATCTTTTCTAACAAATTTTAAAATAGACGAAAATTATCTATCAAATCGTGCATCTTATTTTTTACACATTAGATTAGATCGTGTCATACATATTAAAGTAGTCGTATTAGATGGGACCACATTAATAGCTATAAAATTTTCTTAATTAATATAATAAAAGATGTAATAGATGATGGCATGGAAAATCTTTATTCCTTGAAAACATACTTTATATGGACTAAAAGTAAAAAAAAAAAAAAAGAATGTGTGTTCTCACACAATTCGATTTTTCCTTTTGCAACGCCCTTTCCAGATATACTGATGCCTAATTTTACAAGGTGCATAAATTATAATAAGTAATCATAATTAATAAGGCAAATATATACAAGGAGAACACCATATCATGTTGACCTTAATCAAAATCAGTATCATTTACATATTTATTTTTAGTTAAGAATAATTATTAGATGTGATTAGTAACCCTTTTGATCATTTTATAATCTGCATGTACTACTGGTATTGTTTCCGTTGTCTTAATGAGCGGTCAAAATGCATGTTTTTCAATCTATTATTTAACACATTTTTTTTAATGATGTAATAACATGCTTGCACTTGAATAAATACTGTGTATATAATTATGTATATTACACTTACACTTAATCTTATATAATTAATTATAAAATACAGGTAATAGAATAGAGTCAGTATTTCTAAATCGTTGATAATATGAACCATATGCGTATGATACAACATGAACATGACGGACGATCAAGCCGTTCAAGATTGCAATAAACATGATTTAGTTGTGGCATTGTACATATAGAGCCGGATGTTTTATTGGAAGCAAACTCTCTATCTCTTGTGATGGATGTATTGTCTCATTGCCTCTAACTCTCATCAGACCTTAGTCATAGTTTTTGTTGTTGTTGAGATATAATAGATATGGTTGTTGTTGTATCATTCGCATTGTGAATCTAATCGTATAAGGAGTTTCTTTTTAGGAAGTTTTATAAATGTAAGGTTGATTGTGAGATAGAGTAGAACATGAATTACAAACATTGTCTCGTGAAAATCATTATTCCTCTTTTTCTTTCTTTCTTTAATGTTGAATAAACAAAATCCTTTGATGAGGGAGTGGGTTCTCCCCCACCTGTACCAGAGGCCCCTTAGCCAGGTGGGATGTAAATCGAGGGATGTGCTCCACCGGAGCCCTGCAAAGGGAGAGGACACACGAGACTCAGCCAGCCCAGAGGCAACCCTTGTAATATTTCAACAAGGATTGTCTCCACACGGACTCGAACTCGGGACGTCGGGGTTCTAGCCCCAATCACCTTTGCCACTTACTACTGGACTATGATCTTGATATGATCTTGGGGGTGTCATGTCATCATGTTTAAATATTACAGAACATAACATAATACAAATGAAGAATCGCCTTGGAGATGATAGCATCATGTCATGATATCAATTTAAATTTTTACAGATTCTGAAAATTCAAGATACTATTTGAACTTGAAAGAAAAAATGAAATCCACCAATTTGTGTAAAAATAAATTGAACCAACGCAGTAGTTTATTACAATAAAAAAACGCACTTTATAATTGACCATATAATGACCATTCTAATTTGTAACTGCTTTTAATAATTTGAGAAACTATTTGGAAACAAATACAGGTGTAGTTTTTTTATTATTTTAATTTATAAATTTTGGGGTAGACTCTTTTTGTTCATTTTGAGAAAAATTGGATCTTTTATTGAATGACCAAATTAACTGTACATCGTGTATTTATATACTACCTCTACAAATCAATGTAGAAATACTTCATCTCATACATAATTGACATGCTATTCGAATATTCCTGACCCTATCAAATATCGTGTGATATACGTTCCGAGTTTCAGGGATATTATAATCAACGTCGTACAGTCCTTTATTCCTAGACGTCCAGATTTGATAGAGTGCTTCTCGGAACAGATACGGCCATTGTTTACCATCCTTTTCCACAGTTCTGAAAGTCTCCAAATTTCGATCGATCCATCCACGTATTTCCCCTTTATTACTGAAGAAGCATATTCTGCTTAGCCTAGGAAGTAGCCGATTCCAGAGCCGCTTAACTTGGGGAATCACGAAGAGCACGCAAGTTTGTTTCCCAACTGGTTGGACATTCAGCACAATATGGGGAGTCCTTCATGTTCCGTCAATATAACATAGAGTTGGTTGGCAGTTTGTCAAGTCGACTTTGCTGGAGCAATAAATTACCTCGTTGTGGTCCTTTAAGAGACCATATGCCTTGCTAGTGTCGCTGCTCTGGATCATCCTTATCCCTAACTAAAGTCACATAGGCGGATGACACCGAGAATAATCCATTTGGGGCCCCCTTCCACTCTACTAGTCGGTCTGTCTCCTCATGGATTAGAGATTGTTTACTTGCTGCTGTCAAGCCCATCAACGCCTTTGGTATATCCGTTAAGATGTTGCGCTATGTAAAGGTCGTGGATTGGCAAAGAGGAGAAGCAAGCAACGGACATCCATACTTTGATTTCAGAACATTGACCCATAAAACGTCCTCATCTAGTATCAAGCGCCATAACAGCTTTGCTAATCAAACAAGATTCATCTGCCTTAAGCGTTTGAGCCCAGTTCCCCCAGCTATTTTTGAGCGCCAAATCATGGGCCATACTGCCGAATGTAGCTTTCTTTCCCCATCAAATTCACCCCAATAGAAGGCCCGATTAAGTTGCTCCATACGCTTCACAATTGCTGCAGGTAACAACGCTTTTTGCATAGAGTAATAAGGGATTGTTGATGTTACCGACTGAATGAGTATATTCCATGATGCCCTACTCATCAACTTTCCTTTCCAAGATGCCAATTTATGTTTCATCTTGTCAATTTGATGATTGTAGGTGGCAGCTGTAACACGGCTATGAATCAATGGCATTCCCAAATAATGTCTCATATCATGGGTGATAGGTATCCCAAACTTTTCACTTATCCTTTTAGCTCTATCCCCTGATACATTTTTGCTAACATATAGTCGCGACTTAGATACACTAACCTTTTGCCCGGATAGCTTACAAAAATGTGTTAGAACAGTAAACATGACCTCACCCTGCATCTTGGTAGCAAAAGTAAGTCATCAGCAAACATTAAAGGAGATATCTCCGGGCCATAACTGGACGCTCTGACAGGTTACCATAAACACGGATTAATAGTAGCTTTGATCTTTTGGCTTTAGGAGTCTAGACACAAAACAAGTAGATAGGGTGCCAAAGGATCCCCTTGGCGTAGACCCCTTCGAGGTGCAAAGGATTCCAGAATATCGTCATTCCACAAGATACTCATACGGACTAATGCACAATGAACATTATAAACTCCACCATGAAATCATTGAAGCCCACCCGTGTCAGAACATACTTCAAGAAAGTCCAGTTGATCCGGTCTTATGCTTTTTCTAAGTCTATTTTACTATCATCATACCTTGCATTGCTGTGGTTTTCGGCATTGTATGAAATATCTCATGTGCCACAATCACATTGTCGCTCGCTTGCCGTCCCTGGATGAAGCTACATTCTTCAGTACTAACCAGCTTATCAATCACTAGTCTCAGTCGATTGGTAATAATCTTGGAGATAATTCGAACCACCACATTTGATAGGCTAATTGGTCGAAACCGGGATACCTTTTCGTGTTTATCCACTTTCGGCACCAAAGTAATGTAGGATTGATTCATTTGTGGGGGAAAGCATTGTTCTTGGAACGCGTTGGAGATGAATCGCACAACTGATTGGCCTACAATATCCCAGTTCCTTTGGAAAAAGATGGGGAGGAAGCCATCAGTCCCTGGGCTTTTGTATGCCCCCAGATGCGGCACTGCGCTATATATCTCATTTTCATTAACTGGTCGGTTCAACATATCCTTCTCAGCACTAGTTAGCTCGGGGTATGTAAGGTTCATATTTGCAGGGGGTCAGCATCGCTGTCTTAGTATAACTTCCTGTAAAACAGCGTCACCAGTCTACGTAACTCAACCGGGTCTTCAATCTATTCATCACTGTCATTCTTTAGCCTTGTCACTCGCATGCGCCTTTTGTGCATTATTGTTGTGGCATTAAAGTACCTGGTATTGCGTTCCCCTTGGGTCAGCCAGTTCAATTTTGATTTTTGCAACTAGTACTGCTCCTAATGGTTTAGTAGCTCAAGCAATTCATCCTTCAGTTCCCTTTCTAGGTGACACAGGAAAGTGGAGGGTCTACTGTACATTGTCTTTTGGATACCTTCGAGTCACGCCACATAACGTGTTTTTCGGCTGCGTAACCGTTCCCGTACACTCTCCGCACTTTGGCTTAGTGTCATATTTAGGTTTGTCCCATTCTCCAGCCACTTATTCCGAAGAAAGTCTTTGAAATCTCTATGTTCAAGCCAGCATGCCTGGAAGCGAAACCATCGGGTATCGGATTGTGGTAGTGCAGGTGGACTCAACTGCAGCAATAGTGGGTGGTGGTTTGAGCTCGTCATCGGCAGATGGTGTAGAAGTGCCTCTGGGAATTTTGATTCCACTGGGCATTACAAAAGTTGTTGTCAATTCGCTCGCAAATCCTTCCTTCGTCCAGACGGCCATTAGTCCAGGTGAAATGTGGATCGTAGAATGGCAAATCCATAAATTTGCAATAATCCATAAATTTCTGTAAACCGTTTTCCCCATCACTCGTCGTCCTCCCTATTTATCCTCCTGTTGGATTACCTCATTAAAGTCGCCAATTAAGCTCAAAGGGCATTTGAACACTTCACCCATTCGCATCAAATTATTCCATACACGGTGTCTCAAAGAATCAGAAGTCGAAGTATATACTAGTGTCAAAATCCACTTGAGTGCTGCATTCTTCATGACTGCCAAGTTAATAAATTGGTTGGAATAGTTAATGACTTCAATATCAATACCACCTGCCTTCCAATAACACCATAAGCATCCAGAAAAGATTTTTGCTTCAACAGCAATGAATTCAGTAGAGAAGAAATTTCTAAGAATTCTCCGTCCCTTTCTACTATGTACACGGGGTTCCATTATAAACAGGACTTTAGGTTTGTACCTATAAATCATGTCTCTCAAGCATGTGTAGAATTTAGAGGGGTTTGCTCCGCTACAATTCCAAGAAAGAATCTGCATAATGAGTCATATTAAAGGTGGGGTAGAATTACCCCCAATACCATCTATTTCAATGTCGTGGATATCTTCCTACTGGGATGGGAGTATAGGTTCCATATTCCCAATACCATGACTCACGTCCAATCCATCAACTGGTACCATGTTCAGTTCTTTGCTGTTGCCGTCTGGGGGATGGTGCTTCACCTGCTCATATTGTTGGATTGAAGTATTTTGGCTAAACGTATTGGGTGTTATGGTATTTGTAGACTTCCAAGGTATTTGGGGTGTATGGGGCATTGAGTTAATATTGGTAAGATCTTTCAGATGTATCCTATTTATCTCATGTGGTCTGTGTGTTTGAGTGTGAGTTATTGTACTGTTGCTTCTGTTCTTGACATTTGTGGTGATTTTCCTGTTGCCTTAACCTTCGCTGTGGGTTTCACTAATACTCTTTTCTTTGATCTTCCTTCGCTAGGTTCCCTTTTGTTCTTTGATATGGACGAGAAATTGACGATGGAGCCCATTGCATGAATCTGTTCAATCAGTTGTCACACCGTGCTTAGCTCAGTAGTTTCAGCCTCATCATAGTCGTATTCCATTACTGTTAGGGCCTCAAATCTTGATCCGAAATTAACCTCTTCTTGCACAGCCTTAGGCCTTTCTACCACACCAAATGGTGTATTCAAGTTTTGAGATCGTGGGCCATCATTCAAAGGTCCTGTACGTTGATTCCCATATCCACCTGCTGACTAAGTTTGTTTCAGTACATCATCATTTCTACTTTGGTTACGTCGTCCTTATTATTCGTCACTACCATCCATGGGCCAAAAACCTCCCCTTCCTGTCTACTGTACTGCCTTATCGGCTCCTTTGGCATCACAGTGTTAGCTTCTTTTCCACATTCAGCACTCCGATGACCATACCGGCCACTTTCAAAACAAATTAGGTGTAAACCTTCATATTCAATCTTAACATCATTACCACACATAGTAACTACTAAAGTGAGGGGTTTCGCCAAATCAATCTCAATGCATATACGGACATACCTACCACGTTCTGTTCGCAGGGTCGTCAGGTCTACTTTGACGGCTTTACCTAGCTTATCACCAATTAACAACAGTAGCTCCTCGTCATAGTATTCCAACGGAATTCTGGACAGTCTGACCCAAACCAAAGTCGAGATGATCAAATTTGTTTCTGGCAATCTTGTTTGGAGTAGAAACGAACTACATAGTATCCGTCATCAAGGTCAATTAGTTTGCATCCATATGCGAGGCACCATAGCTACTGTAATCGTTGCTCTAACATTCTGAAAGAGATTGTTCACCCCAAGAGTTTAATTATCAATGCTTTTCGCCATGGCCTGCATAACTGTCGCCGTTTCTCTATCGAAACTTGGACTGAGACGTGGCCCGGCCGTTCTTCCAAAATCATTACCTCCTCTGCCTCGTCTTGCTCTGACATATTTTCTGAATCTGAATCTGAATCGTCGCTGTCCGATATGTAAATTTGTCGTTCAATCGGAGCCCCTCTTAGTACCTCTGTAAAACTCCTTTGACCCCATTTTCCTTTCGGCGAACCATCGACAATGGGGCTGGACTAGGTCACCATTTGAGTGGCGTTTGAATTTTTTGATGCTGCGTGAGAGTTGATCATTTTCTTCTGCGGATCTGTCAGGATCCTTGGATGAGGAGTCGATATCCATGGTGGTTTCACTGGCCGGCGCACTCTAGTGGGCTCCGGTAAGTTGGATGTTGCGGATCAGTTGGTGGCGATAGGGTTCGATATCGCTAGGTTCGATATCACTATGGGTTCATTTTGGCACTCAGTAATATTTTATTTAACTTTGTTTTTGGGAAAGGATAAAACTTTATATCTGCATACTACATATAAATGATATTTTTAGAAGTTCAGTTCACTTTTAATAAACAGCTGGTTTTTTACTATATATTTTACTAAGCTCGATTAATAATGTATGAAGAGCGTTTCCGGTGCATTAGGCTTCCGCAATGCGTAAGGTCCAGAGAGAGACTGCATTGCTTCGCTATCTGATTTATTCAGCCTTATCTTACATTTTGTACAAGAGGCTGTTTCCACGGCTCGAACCCGTGGTCTCAATGTCACAAAACAATAACCTTATCCGTTACTCCAAGAAACAAATATTTGTGAAAATGTGATCAGTTATAAATTGGGTAAAGATTTAGCTCAAGATTAACCTTCACTCGCCTTTCGCTCATCTTCTACTTTATCTTTAAAAATAAGTTTACGTTTTATCGTTCTTTCGGTTACAAATAAGGCCTTAAGATTCAGCTCAATTCACCCATATGTGATAGTTCATCGCGGCTTTCTTGAGAGAGGAAAAAAAGGGGGAAAACGGAAAAAATGAGTACTTATACTGTTATGCCCCGCACCCTCCGTCGGGTAATTAAAAGACGAAGAAGAATTTTCGGAAATTAATGACGGTCAACGCGAATTAAGTTAGGCATTAATATGAGGATTAATTAGAAATTAATGATGGATTTAATATTAGAAATTAATTATGTTTAATTTAGAATTAAATAATTAAGTTTATCCTTTAAGATAAATAGATAATAGTTATAATTTAGAAACACCAAACTTTTCCCTTCCCATATAAAAAAAAACTGACAAAGCGTCAGTTTCTTCACTATTCAGAAACCATCGACGCTTTCCTCACAACCCTAGCCGTTTCTTCCAGGAGTAGAAGAGGAAGACATCCCCCAAGAATTGATCCAGCCTTAGTTCGTTTCCCATTTCGTCTTCGGGTAATCAAAGGCAAGTAATCTGTTTATAAGTTCTTACGTTTTGCGAAAGAAAATCGGCCTATTTTGTTATCAAATTGGATCACCATGCAGTAGATTCGTTCTTTGATTATTTGCATACGATCTATGTGATTTGCTTTCGAGATTTGGCCACTGTATATGGAAAAGTAATTGTTGTTATTGTTGATTATGTGAAATCATGCAAATCCCCACCCCGGTATCCCTTCTTGATGTGCTTGCGTGGTTGCGTGGGATTGAGAAAAGATGAGACCTTTGAGGGTTTAAAGGAGCTGGATGATTGCGTGGTAGGTTTGAATCGTGTATGTATGCGTATAAGTGTCTGAATCTATAGATTAAGCGTGAATGATAGCGGGGGTTAGGATTGGATTGAGTGGATTAACGTTGGACATGTGTGGTGTTTTTGGTTCTGCAGTGGTTGCAGAAAACGCAGAGAAAAGTTGGGGGATACGCAAACATCGATCGATCGATGTCAGAGATCGATGTCCTCAGAAGGACATCGATCGATCGATGTAAGGGTTGAGGAGAGATCGATGTCCTCAGCAGGACATCGATCGATCGATGTGCAAGAGGTTGGAGCGATCGATGTCCCCAGACGGACATCGATCGATCGATGTGGGTTGAGCCTGAGAGATCGATGTCCTCAGAAGGACATCGATCGATCGAAGTGAGAGATCGATGTCCCCAGTTGGACATCGATCGATCGATGTATAGGGGATGAAGTCCAGAAATTTTGTGGAAAATAGAGGAAGAAAGGGGGACGTTCGGGGAAACCTTTGGGTGACTTTAGAGACTTCTTAAGACCTGATTAAAGGTAGTCTAAGTCTTGGGAACATGACCTAGGATGGTGAATCAATATTGATGACTTCAATGGGTTCTCGAACCGAGTTTCAACGTGAATGACTTAGGAGGGTTAGGAAATGAACGTACAAGTGTCTTAGAGTTCAATGAAGGAAAGATAGGGATACTCTCGTTGGGTTGTGAACCCTAGAATCAAGGTTAAGTGTTGACGAGCTAGTTGAAGTCTAAGTGTTGATGAATAAGCTAGTGAACTCTTGTGTGTGACTTGTACTTGCGCATGTGAATGTGAATTGCATATGTGAACGAGAAGTGTGATTGAAATAAGGAGTCTTGCATCATGGCACTTGCATTGCATAAGGTTTTGAAAAAGAGATGTGCTTCGGCACAGATTTGCGAAGGTGAACTGCAATGTTAACCGGGATGGAAATTTAAGCCGGGGTGCATTGCAGGACACAAAAGACTGTAACGTTAACCGGGATAGAAATATAAGCCGGGGTGCGTTTCAGGGTATAAAGTCCTCTACAATGTTAATCGGGATGGAAATTTAAGTCGAGGTGCATTGTAGAGTTTTACGAGATCTGTGATGTTAATCGGGATGGAAATATAAGCCGAGGTGCATCACATAGCATATGAGCTTGTAACGTTAACCGGGATGGAAATATAAGCCGGGGTGCGTTACAAGGAAATGAGTTAGGAGCCGGACATTGTGACATGCATTGCATCGATTTGAAAAGAAATGGTTCATGCATAAGTGATTGTGTAGTGTAGTGCATCATTTGGACATGCATCACGAGAGTCGTTGTGGAGTGTGTGCTTATGTTATTTGATCGGTATTGAATTGATTAATTGCGTTCGAATTGCTGTATTTGCTAATACGTGGTTGTTTCTCTATTTTGAAATTTACAAGACATGTGCCCCTCAATTCCCTTGAATTATATATATTACTCATGTCTTGCCATGTGTTGATCTCGTACGTCTTATAAGCGGGTTACTTGCTAGCGTTTTTCGCTAAGGGTACTGCCTTTGATCTTGCAGATGAACCCAGTTACGATATGATATTCATTGAGGACGACGGCGAGTGGGCTGAATGGGATGTTTAGACCTTGTAGAGAGCATTATGTGGATAGCTTTGATATTTCTGTTCCATAATTGGTTTGAGGTTTTAGATGGCTGCGACCATATACAGTTCTTTCAGTAATTACATTGTCTTTGACGTATTAATTTGATGTTTTAGATTGACATGATATGTTTCCGCCCTTACTTCTCTTACGTCATCGATGATGTGTATTCGAGAGATGAGACGTCTTGTAGTCTTCTCAGTAAGCTACGACGGGTGAACCGGTTCGGATTCCGCTGTCCGGGTCGAGGCGCTACAGGTGGTATCAGAACCTAGGCTTCAGATCTACCTCGGAGACCTAGGTTATGACATGTAGAGTCTTAAGATATGATCTTCACCTTAAGTTGATCTATTAGTCTAAGTATGTAATCTTAGATTTAAGTTTGATTGGGATGGGTATGTGTACGAGCGCGATAGAATACAATCAATATATGTTATTTAAATTAGTTTACGAATTTCGCTTTGTGCACATTATGGACCCAAGTACATATTTTGGAACTGCCCAAGTACTAATAAGCTTGAACTTGCAGAAAATGCCTCCTAGACGCGATAATCAAGGAAATGGCGGCAATGGAAACAACAACCCTCCGGCACCGCCACCTCCAGTATTAGTACCTCAAGCACTGATTGATGCTATCACAGTGATAGCACAAGGGGTTGCTCAGCAGCAGCAACAACCACAACAACCTCCTCCACCACCTCCCCAACAAGGCATCAGATATTATATTGAGGAAATGCGCAAGATGCATGCTCAAACTTTTTAAGGGACAACTGACCTAGAAGTGGCTGGGTTTTGGCTTGATGAGGTGGAAAAATGCTTCAGGCTCGTACAAGTGCCTGAGGAACACAAGGTGGAGGTAGCCACGCCTTTTCTGACTGGCAGAGCGAATGCATGGTGGAACGGCATTCTGCCCAAGATGACTCCTCCCATTCAGTGGAGTCAGTTTGTGAAGGCCTACAAGGACTACTATGTGCCTGAGACCGCCATTCTAGAGAAGATGAGACAGTTCGACAGGTTTGAGCAAGGGAGAATGACTGTTTCTGACTATGCGGACAGGTTCCATGCCCTGGGTAAGTTCACGCCCATGGTACTGGAAAATAACCGGATGAAGATGCTGAAATTTGAAGAAGGGTTGAACCCCCGCATACGGACGGCCATAGCGGGGTCGAGCTTGAAAACCTTTGAGGAGATGTTGGACGCATGTTATCGAGTGGAGAGTGACATGCGTAGGTCACAACCAAGAGAGGTCCGAGAGGAGATGAGTAAGAGACCGAGAGTAGAAGCAAGCGGAGGTAGACCCGGACGTTGGGTCAAGATCCCTAGGAAAGGGCAGGCGGGGCCAGTGCTGAGGGCACCACAACAGAACCAACAGAACCGCCAAGCACCAGCAGAGTGCCCGCATTGCCAAAAGAGACACGTGGGTGAATGTTGGAAGATTAGTGGTGCATGTTTCAAGTGTGGAAAGACGGGACATAGGATCAGGGACTGCCCTGAATGGGATACTAAACCTCAGGCAGCAGCAGGGCCGGCTCAGCAGCAGAGAGGCAGGCCCAATGCGAGAGTCCACGCGATGACGGACGCTGAAGTCCAGGAGGATGCAAACGTCGTGACAGGTACGACTTAAGCTTAATAATAGCAGCCTAAGTTGAATTTTAGTCTTTTAAGTTGATGATTAAATATGCTTTATATGAGACCTTTATGTGCTGCACTTTCATGTTAGGTGTGATCTTAGTTAACAACGTGCCTGCAAACGTGTTATTTGATAGTGGCGCTAGCCACTCTTTCATTTCTAAGCGTTTCGCTAAAGGACTCGAATGTCTACCCGAATGGCTTGAGAACCCATTTAGAGTACAAGCAGCAGGAGAACAAGTACTGATTTCTCATCATCAGTACAAGAATTGTAATTTGGAAGTAGAAGGGAAACTCTTCCCGGTGACCTTAGTCTCAATCCCAATGAAGGATTTTGACATAATATTGGGCATGGATTGGTTGACCAAGAATCATGCCAGCATCGACTGTAAACTCAAGCGAGTAACCCTCAAGGACCCTGAGATGAATGACGTCACGGTGCAAGGGAATACCAAGATAACCAAAGCTCCAAAGAAGATATACATGACGGCGATTAAAGCCTTTAAGGCTTTACAGAAAGGAGCAGAGGGGTTTATGGTATATGCTCTAGACGCGAAGCAGGAGGTTCCTTCTATGGATCAAATTCCAGTGATCAACGAGTTCAAGGATGTGTTTCCGGATGATTTGCCGGGAGTTCCGCCATCGAGAGAAGTGGAGTTCGAAATCAACCTGATCCCGGGAGCCGAGCCTATATCTAAGGCACCTTATAGAATGGCTCCAGCGGAACTTAAAGAGCTGAAGGGGCAACTTCAAGAATTGTTGGACAAGAAATTGATACGCCCCAGTGTATCACCTTGGGGAGCTCCAGTTCTATTCGTAAAGAAGAAAGATGGCAGCATGAGGTTATGCATCGATTATCGGAAGTTGAATAAGATTACAATCAAGAACAAATATCCTTTGCCAAGGATAGAGGACTTATTTGACCAACTAAAAGGAGCTCGTTGGTTTTCAAAGATTGACCTCCGTCAAGGATACCATCAATTGCTTGTGAAGGCGGGAGACGTTCCTAAGACCGCCTTTCGGACTCGCTACAGGCATTACGAATTTCTGGTGATGCCATTTGGACTAACTAATGCCCCAGCAGCTTTTATGGACTTGATGAACACTGTGTTTCGAGAGCAGTTGGATCAATCTGTAGTGGTGTTCATCGACGATATCCTAGTCTACTCTCCCGACGAACAAACACACGCTGAACACTTAAGAGTGGTGTTACAAATTCTGAGACAACAGCAGCTTTATGCCAAATTCAGCAAGTGTGAATTTTGGTTAAGAACTGTAGCCTTCCTTGGTCACGTGATTTCTGAAGATGGGATCTCTGTGGATCCTAAGAAGATAGAAGCCATTACTGAATGGCCAAGACCCACAAATGTGACCGAAGTCAGAAGCTTCCTAGGCTTGGCAGGCTACTATAGGAAGTTTGTTGAGGGATTCTCAACGATAGCAGTACCATTGAGTCGACTTACTCAGAAGAAGACTAAATTCGAATGGACTGCTGAATGCGAGCAGAGCTTTACTGAGCTTAAGAAGAGGTTGACCACAGCCCCGGTGTTGGCACAACCCTCCGGCACCGATGGATTCGTGATTTATAGTGACGCATCCAAGAAAGGACTAGGTATGTACATCATTACAATTAATGCATTGTATATACTTATGCTAGTCCTAAATCAACTTTCTGTTTACAGGTTGTGTCTTGATGCAAAACGAACGAGTCATATCGTACGCGTCAAGGCAACTGAAACCGTATGAGCAGAACTATCCGACGCATGACTTGGAGCTCGCAGCTGTGGTATTTGCTCTTAAAATCTGGAGACACTATCTATATGGAGAGAAGTGTGCAGTATTCACTGATCACAAGAGCTTGAAATACCTATTCTCGCAGAAGGAGTTGAATATGAGACAAAGAAGATGGTTAGAGTTACTCAAGGACTATGACTTGACCATCAATTACCATCCGGGCAAAGCCAACAGAGTGGCGGACGCATTGAGCAGAAAGTCTAGCCACGCAAGACAGTCTCCATTGGAAAGAGAGATTGAAGAGTTTGATCTGGAATTGGTGGATTCAGTGGCAAATGTCCTCACAGCTTTGTCTATCAGCCCAGACTTGGTAGACCGAATCAAAGAGGCACAGTATGAGGACCCGGCACTGAAAGAGATCCGCGACAAATTATCCACGGGACCGGTAAAGGATTTCCAGATGCGAGAAGATGGGAGTCTATGGTTCCAGAATCGGTTATGCGTGCCAAGTAAAGACGAGCTCCGAACAGAATTGCTCCGAGAAGCGCATAACTCAAGAATGTCCATCCACCCTGGAAGTACTAAGATGTATAAGGACCTCAAAAGAAACTATTGGTGGATAGGGATGAAAAGGTCAATAGCGGCGTATGTTGAGAGATGTTTGATATGCCAACAAGTCAAGGCGGAACATCAACGACCTGGTGGTTTGATGAAGCTACTGGAGATTCCGGAATGGAAGTGGGAGCACGTGACGATGGATTTCGTAATGGGACTACCCAAGACCCGCAATGGAAACGAGATGATTTGGGTAATTGTGGACCGATTAACGAAGACGGCTCACTTTATAGCCATGCCACATGGTACTTCGTATGAGAGGTTATCCAATATCTATGTGGATAACATTATAAGTCTACATGGAGTCCCAGTCAGCATCGTATCGGACCGTGACCCCAAGTTCACCTCTAGGTTCTGGAGGGCATTCCAGAAAGCTATGGGTACAGAGTTGAGACTGAGCACAGCATATCACCTGCAAACGGATGGACAATCCGAGAGGACCATCAAAACATTGGAAGACATGCTGAGAGCATGCGCCTTGGACTTCAAAGGGAACTGGGATAGCATGTTGAAGTTAATGAAGTTTTCATATAATAATAGCTATCACAGTGCAATTGGTATGGCACCATTTGAAGCTTTATATGGACGCAAGTGCAGATCCCCGGTTTGTTGGGACGAAGTTGGAGAAAGGACTATCACTGCACCAGAGTTGGTTGAGCAAACGGTTGAAAAGGTGAAAGTGATAAGAGAGAAACTCAAAGTGGCTCAAGATCGCAGCAAGAGTTGGGCTGACACCAAGAGACGACCCTTGGAATTCGAGGAAGGTGAAAAGGTTTATTTACGGGTTTCACCAACCAAGGGGGTTGCAAGATTCGGAATGAAGGGCAAGTTAAGCCCAAGATATATTGGGCCTTACGAAATACTTAGCAAAGTCGGTGAAAGAGCATACCGACTAGCTTTACCCCCGAGTTTATCCCAAGTCCATAATGTGTTCCATGTGTCCCAACTAAGGAAATAACTATCAGACCCGAGCCATATCCTTGAAGCTCAACCATTGGATGTGAAAGAAGATGTCACCTACGAAGAACATCCAGTCAAGATTGTGGATAGGAAAGATCAGGTCCTATGCCGACGCGTCATTCCGTATGTTAAAGTTCAGTGGAGTAACCATACGGAGCGCGAAGCCACGTGGGAGCTTGAGGATCAAATGAAGGAGTTATATCCACATCTTTTCCTATAAGGTACGCCAGTTTCGAGGACGAAACTTCTTATAAGGGGGGAGGGATGTTATGCCCCGCACCCTCCGTCGGGTAATTAAAAGACGAAGAAGAATTTTCGGGAATTAATGACGGTCAACGCGAATTAAGTTAGGCATTAATATGAGGATTAATTAGAAATTAATGATGGATTTAATATTAGAAATTAATTATGTTTAATTTAGAATTAAATAATTAAGTTTATCCTTTAAGATAAATAGATAATAGTTATAATTTAGAAACACCAAACTTTTCCCTTCCCATATAAAAAAAACTGATAAAGCGTCAGTTTCTTCACTATTCAGAAACCATCGACGCTTTCCTCACAACCCTAGCCGTTTCTTCCAGGAGTAGAAGAGGAAGACATCCCCCAAGAATTGATCCAGCCTTAATTCGTTTCTCATTTCGTCTTCGGGTAATCAAAGGCAAGTAATCTGTTTATAAGTTCTTACGTTTTACGAAAGAAAATCGGCCTATTTTGTTATCAAATTGGATCACCATGCAGTAGATTCGTTCTTTGATTATTTGCATACGATCTATGTGATTTGCTTTCGAGATTTGGCCAATGTATATGGAAAAGTAATTGTTGTTATTGTTGATTATGTGAAATCATGTAAATCCCCACCCCGGTATCCCTTCTTGATGTGCTTGCGTGGTTGCGTGGGATTGAGAAAAGATGAGACCTTTGAGGGTTTAAAGGAGCTGGATGATTGCGTGGTAGGTTTGAATCGTGTATGTATGCGTATAAGTGTCTGAATCTATAGATTAAGCGTGAATGATAGCGGGGGTTAGGATTGGATTGAGTGGATTAACGTTGGACATATGTGGTGTTTTTGGTTCTGCAGTGGTTGCAGAAAACGCAGAGAAAAGTTGGGGGATACGCAAACATCGATCGATCGATGTCAGAGATCGATGTCCTCAGAAGGACATCGATCGATCGATGTAAGGGTTGAGGAGAGATCGATGTCCTCAGCAGGACATCGATCGATCGATGTGCAAGAGGTTGGAGCGATCGATGTCCCCAGACGGACATCGATCGATCGATGTGGGTTGAGCCTGAGAGATCGATGTCCTCAGAAGGACATCGATCGATCGAAGTGAGAGATCGATGTCCCCAGTTGGACATCAATCGATCGATGTATAGGGGATGAAGTCCAGAAATTTTGTGGAAAATAGAGGAAGAAAGGGGGACGTTCGGGGAAACCTTTGGGTGACTTTAGAGACTTCTTAAGACCTGATTAAAGGTAGTCTAAGTCTTGGGAACATGACCTAGGATGGTGAATCAATATTGATGACTTCAATGGGTTCTCGAACCGAGTTTCAACGTGAATGACTTAGGAGGGTTAGGAAATGAACGTACAAGTGTCTTAGAGTTCAATGAAGGAAAGATAGGGATACTCTCGTTGGGTTGTGAACCCTAGAATCAAGGTTAAGTGTTGACGAGCTAGTTGAAGTCTAAGTGTTGATGAATAAGCTAGTGAACTCTTGTGTGTGACTTGTACTTGCGCATGTGAATGTGAATTGCATATGTGAACGAGAAGTGTGATTGAAATAAGGAGTCTTGCATCATGGCACTTGCATTGCATAAGGTTTTGAAAAAGAGATGTGCTTCGGCACAGATTTGCGAAGGTGAACTGCAATGTTAACCGGGATGGAAATTTAAGCCGGGGTGCATTGCAGGACACAAAAGACTGTAACGTTAACCGGGATGGAAATATAAGCCGGGGTGCGTTTCAGGGTATAAAGTCCTCTACAATGTTAATCGGGATGGAAATTTAAGCCGAGGTGCATTGTAGAGTTTTACGAGATCTGTGATGTTAATCGGGATGGAAATATAAGCCGAGGTGCATCACATAGCATATGAGCTTGTAACGTTAACCGGGATGGAAATATAAGGCGGGGTGCGTTACAAGGAAATGAGTTAGGAGCCGGACATTGTGACATGCATTGCATCGATTTGAAAAGAAATGGTTCATGCATAAGTGATTGTGTAGTGTAGTGCATCATTTGGACATGCATCACGAGAGTCGTTGTGGAGTGTGTGCTTATGTTATTTGATCGGTATTCAATTGATTAATTGCGTTCGAATTGCTGTATTTGCTAATACGTGGTTGTTTCTCTATTTTGAAATTTACAAGACATGTGCCCCTCAATTCCCTTGAATTATATATATTACTCATGTCTTGCCATGTGTTGATCTCGTACGTCTTATAAGCGGGTTACTTGCTAGCGTTTTTCGCTAAGGGTACTGCCTTTGATCTTGCAGATGAACCCAGTTACGATATGATATTCATTGAGGACGACGGCGAGTGGGCTGAATGGGATGTTTAGACCTTGTAGAGAGCATTATGTGGATAGCTTTGATATTTCTGTTCCATAATTGGTTTGAGGTTTTAGATGGTTGCGACCATATACAGTTCTTTCAGTAATTACATTGTCTTTGACGTATTAATTTGATGTTTTAGATTGACATGATATGTTTCCGCCCTTACTTCTCTTACGTCATCGATGATGTGTATTCGAGAGATGAGACGTCTTGTAGTCTTCTCAGTAAGCTACGACGGGTGAACCGGTTCGGATTCCGCTGTCCGGGTCGGGGCGCTACATATACCAATAGTTCTAAGATTGGTTACATAAAAATATGTCCTTTTTTTTACCATCACTTTATTGAATATCAAAAAATATTTACAACAAATGACCGAATACAAAATGAGAACTGCAACTAAGTATACAAGTGATCAATGCCAAAAGCTAACTGTAACTCTTTAACTTTCTGTACAACCTGCTACATATAGACACCGGGGGATATCCACTCATCTAATGCTCCATGAAGTATGTCCTTTATTTAGTATAAAAATTAATTTGAAAGAAATGATAGTCAACCGTGTTTACCAGTCCATATTTGTGGAAGTTATTAGAAATTCTATTCTTTTTCGTGTTTATTAGACCGCATTATTCACTTTTTATAAGAGAGCTTTCTTGGCTTTCATGAAAGGTTCACAAGTACATCCATCGCATAGAGCCTCACATGCAAGGTTGTGACCTTTTTTCGGGGGGGGGGGGGGGGGGGGGGAATCAGAGGAGATATAAGGCCCATCAAAAATTTGTGAGACTTAATAAACAAGAACATAGATCTACCGTAAGTTTTTCTTAATTATGCCTATTTTCATACCAAATCCACTCGGACGTACCGATCAAGAAAGAATAGGACTTACCCCATGGCATAAGTCGGTCTGTTTTCAGTTGATAGGTTGCATTTAAAATTGTTGGTCAGAAGTTTGGTAGATGCAGTGTGGGTGTTTGGGCATTGATGTCAGCTCTTTATACTGAGGCGTCTTTGAACTCAGACACTTTAAAGTAACTAGATCCTATGTTTATCGTGCTGGAACCCGTTGAACGACCTAATTTACATTATCTATGAAGTTCTTTAGGACTGAGATGGTAGTAACCTTCGAAATTAGACCTTTTTGCATAAATAAAATAGGAGTCAATTAAACACCATCAGCAAGAATAGGACCCTCCTTGAAGGTATTAGAAGTGAGTAAAAGAAAGGGGGGAAAAATGTTAGTTATCATAATTACGTGCAAGTTGTCTTTTCATAAATATTTGGAAGTCATGCTTTCACCTAAGTTCTATTTGCTCCTGTCGTGTTTGCTATCTCTTGTTCCAGCATTTCGATTGTTCATAAGCACATCTTAATTTCGTAGTTAGGAATGGGTCATAATAATATGCAAATGTTGTTATAATAGTTTGTAAATTCAATGGAAAGAAGAATGATGGTGAATTAGAGCTTAAGAATGCAAGGATATCTTGACGCAGGACCACATAGATCGATCGATGTAATTGATAGAAGCCACATGGATCGATCCAAGTGGCCTAGAAATGAAGCTGAGTATTTTGTTGGACATAGATCGATCACATCGATCGATGTATCATAGATCGATGTACCCTGAGTGCAAAGTTGAAGTTCATTGTCCAAGATAGATCGACCACATAGATCAATCGATGTGGCTTCGATCGATACATAGATCGATCGAAGTAGTTTGGATAAAAAGTTGGAGCTCTTTGTGAGACATCGATCGATCACATCGATCGATCGATGTGCTCCACAGATGTGACTCTTCATCTAAAGTTGCAACTTATGTACCAAGAGACATATCCAATCACCATGCAACGGCTATAAACGTCTTAAATGAAATTTGAGAGCCTATAAAAAGGCTATTGCAACACATTTCAAGACATCTTGATCACAAGTTAATCATAACATTCAAAGTTCTTTTTCTTACACAAAAACACTCTCAATTTGAAAAGTTCATATGGTTTCTTTCATTATTGGTGATGTTTGAAACTTGTTGATTGTTGTATCCTAAGAGAAAATTTGTGTACAACCCTGCAGCAACTAGTGAGGGCAAATATTCCTTATGAATAGTGTTTATACACGTCTCAAGCCATCAACAATTACTACTTTTACTCTTTGTTGTTGTATCCATTTTCTAACCAGAGTCAATGAACCAAAATAGATAGAAGACCGTACAAAAACCAAAATGTCAAAGATCTAACAAGAAAAGCCATTCCATCTAACAAGAATTAACCAAAAAAATGATGAGAGAGAACGAAGAAAAGCAACAAGAGAGTAATTAATAATAACAACAACAACATTACATCATTACCTTATATGCTCCGGTATATAGCGGAGTATAGGGGGTTGGATGTACGTAACCATACACATGTGTTAGAAACACATAGAGGTTGCTTCCCGATTACCCATAATGAATATTGCGTCAAGCTGTATCGATCAACTGCTAATTCACAATATAAGAATACTCCAACTAATAGTTGAACACTTTGGATACAAGCTCAGCTTCCTTTTCCACTGCCTAGGTACATATGCTCTAGGAGGCTACAAAACTCCAAAGCGAAGTCCCAGAAAAACCATCACCCGAATTCGGACGGCTCCGATCAGAGGTTCACTTCTAAATCCGTACGGATGAGATCTTAGGAGGTTAAAAGTGATGCTAGCCTCCAATCACGCGTTTTCACGTATACAAAATCATTTTTTTTTAAAAAAAATTGCAACACCACCTTGCTTTTGTATATGTGGCGACGCGTAATTGAAGCCTCCAATCACGTGTTGTCAGGAGTACAAGAAACTCTTTTTTAAAAACGAAAATTTTTTAAACATATACTCTTTTTGTACACGTGATAGTGCTTGATTGAAGTCCTCGTATTTTGTTTCATTTTTTTCTTATCTCAACCGCAATATATGTATCATATATTTTAATAATTTAAAACTAACTAGTGATAGTACTTCAACAACACATATAATTGTCCCCAAATTACTCTGACATCTTATTGTTTCGTGATTAATAATTAATGATATTCATGACCGCTAAGGTAGGCAATCAACATTCAAAATTTCCTTAGTATTGGTTATTTTTATTCAACTATATGGCTAAAGTTTTCTTTGCGTGTGCAAGTGCATATAAATAAATAATAAAAAATTGTATTATTAAAAGTCAATCATCTTGGATCTGGTTTCTTTGATTCGATATGATATGATAAACTGATTTAGTTGCTATATCCTATCGTACAAGACCACGTTTCGTTGACAAAGATCATATGTTAGATACATTGCCATATAAAGTAAGATATACAACTATACAAATTACATCATGGTCGGCCTCTAGTTACATGTATAGGATATCTATAATATATTTTCAGAAATGTAAATAAATATATGGTAAAGTAAATAAATACATCCGGTTCAGATCAAAGGAGTCCTCAAGTGAGGCAAAATATGAGGTCTCGAATCACGCAACATCACCTGTACAAATTTGTATTTTAAAAAAACCGTGAACCAGTTTGTACAAGTGGCGTCGCGTGATTGGAGACCTCATATTTTACCTTATTTGAGGCTTCTTCTGATCTGAACCCAAAATCATAACCATACTTACATGATTTTGATGTGGCTTTTTTTATTAACTTCTGACGCTATTTAATGTTGGATTTTACTTTTGGAGGAAAAATGAGCATTTATATATACACACATATATAGACACACACTCACAACTAGGGCTGTAAACGAGCCGAACGAACCGAACATTGCGTTGTTCAAGCTCGGTTCATTTAACTTAACGAACGAGCCGAACTTGTTCATTTATTTAAACGAACATTTTAAGTGTTCAAGCTTGGTTCGTTTAACTCACGAACAATATTAACGAGTCGAACACCTTAAACGAACGTTGTCAATTACCGAGTTCGAACAGAAAAAATGTGTTCAAGCTCTGTTCATTAACCTTTTATCCAAGACGAGCTCGAGCTCAAACTCGAATCAAACGAGCCAAACGACCAAACAGCTTGGTTCATTTGCATCCCTACTCACAACCCCCTTTACCAACAGAAGTCTTGCTCTGGTTTGTTTTAAGTATAAGAGTCAGTTTGGTAAGAGCATTTATGTCTGAATATGAAAATATTAAGTATTGTTTATATTCAGATGTATTTGATACTACATTA